>OVAX01003023.1:0-23463 GCA_900406405.1 Lepidium africanum
ATATATATATATATATATATATATATATATATTTCATTATCAAGTGATCCATATAGATATGTTGTCACAACATCCATTAGATTCATTTCTAGATTTTTAGATGCCACTAGGCTCATTAAAATTTTGAAGGTAATTGCATCAATTACTGGGGAATATGTTTCCTTATAATCAATTCTCGGTCTCTGGGAAAAACCTTGGGCAACAAGTCGGGCTTTATACCTTGTTACCTCATTTTTCTCATTTCTTTTTTTGAACAAAAGCCCATTTATATCCAGCGGGCTTTGCATGTTCAGGCGTTATGACAATAGATCCAAAAAAATTTCTTATACTGAGGGAGTTCAATTCTGTTTACATGGCCATTTTCCATTTCTCCCAATCATGTCTTTCTTGGCATTATAATATGGACTTTGAATGTGGATCATCACTTTCATTATCAATTTCTTTTGATACAGAAAATAAAAAAATTTCATCATCATCTTCTATTTCATTTCTAACCCAAATATTTCCATTTTAGGCATAGTTGATGGAAATCTCATGTTTTTCTTTATTTTCATCTTCATGAATTTTTTTTGTATGATTTGGTTCTTCTGGACCTTTTTTATTTATTTCTCCCAAAAAAAATTTTCTTTTGGGGATTTTTATCTTTTGATCTCATAGGTTTCCCCCTTTTCAATTGAACTTTAGGTTCATTTGCTATATTTTCATCATGTTGTTCTTCCGGAACAATAACTCTTGATGGAACATTCACAATGGGTATATATGATTTTGTCACCATTTTTGTATCGATGAACGCATCTGATATCTCGTTTGTCATATATTGTAAATGCACAATTTTCTGAACTTCCAGTTCACGTTGTTTTGTAGGGGGATCAAGGTGCCACAACGACGATGTGTACCATGTAATGTCTTTTGGAGTTTATTTAGTTCCTCCCCTAACGCTGGGAATTCATCTTCATTGAAATGACAATCGGCAAAACGTGCCATAAACATATCAACAGCTTTTGGTTCCATATACCGAATTATACCTGGTGATGTATACCTAATATATATTCTCAATCTCCTTTGTGGTCTCATTTTTGTTCTTTGCGGAGGTGCTATTGGGACATATACTGCACATCCAAAAACACGGAGATGAGATATATCTAGCTTATGGTCAGATGTTAATTCTAATGGGGGAGTATTTATGAAATGCACTTGGTCTTATTTGAATTAGTGTCGTAGCATGCAAAATTGCATGAACCCATATCAAAATTGGGAGTCTTGTTCTTATTATTAACGGTCTAGCAATAATCTGTAACCGTTTGATTAAAGACTCAGCCATGCCATTTTGTGTGTGAACATGTGGGACTGGATGTTCAACATCTATTCTCAATGACATACAATAGTCATTGAAGGCTTGTGAAGTGAATTCACTAGCGTTATCAAGTCTTACTTTCTTTACTGTATAATCAGGAAATTGTGCCCTCAACCTGATTATTTGGGCAATGAATTTTGTGAAAGCCATATTTCATGTGCTCAATAGACACACATGTGACCATCTGCTAGATACGTCAAGTAATACCATAAAATATCTAAATGGCCCATATTGTAGGTGGATAGACCCACATATATCACCATGTATTCTTTCTAAGAATAACGGAGATTCATTCCCTACTTTAGCTGGTGATGGCTGAGTTATTAGTTTTCTAAGAGAATAAGCATTACACCAAAACTCTTTTGATTGAAAAATCTTATGGTTTTTCAACGAATGACTATTTGTATTTTTCACAATCTTTCGTATCATGACCGAACCAGGGTGCCCTAAATGTTCATGCCAGATTTTGAATGTACATGTAAACTTCGGTTTTACTGTAATATATGATTTAGTCATACTTATTTTTGTGAAATATATATTCCAGAAGTTAAAGATGGCAACTGTTCCAATATATATTTCCTTTCCGAATTGACTGATGTAATGCAAAGATATTTAATACCATTTTTATTCATTATTTCTATGTGATATTCATTTCTGCGGATATCTTTGAAACTCAACAAGTTTCTATAGGACTTGGGGGAATATAACGCATTATTTATTTCAAATTTTGTTCTCCTTGGCATTGAAAAACAAGCTCTTCTGGAGCCTATAATAATTTTTGCATTACTCGATATAGTACTCAAGCTTCCGGCGGAATTATTTATTTTAAGGGAGGAAAAATATTATTTATCTTTGAGTATTGTGTGCGTTGTAGCACTATTTACCAGACATATATCTCCGTCCTTGTTTTCGAATTACTACATTTTCTGATTTGAAAATATTTACAAAAGATGTATTATTATAATAAAACAAACTTTATATTACAACAATTATTTTACAAACACTATTTTACTGGACATAAACAACATTATATTTTTTTTCTTATACAGCATAACTAATTATACATCATGTCATACTTTCTTCTTCAGGAAGATTTTAATTATTTTGATTTTCACTGATATCTACAGAATCAATAGCGAAATCAGCTACATCAAGATACATATTAGTATTCATACCATCAACTGAAAGTCCAGCTTCATTTTCAAGATAAGGCCCAACTTCATTGTCAAAAGAAGGTCCGGCTTCATTATTGAAGAAAGATCCAACTTCACCATATAGGAAATTGGTTTTTTTTTTTCCTTTTTCTTTTGCAACTCTTGATAAATATGGACAAAATGCTTTAGCGTACGATATGCAACCAGTGTCCTTTTCATGCCGCATCTATAGCAACGATTTTCGTGTTGCTTATTATCAACTCCCTTTCCTTTTGGCTTTTGATTATTTCTTTCATTGTTGAAATCATTAGGACAAGACTTTCTTCCTTGTCCACATCCATATCCGCTTTCATATCCTCCTTGTCCACGACCACGGTAATTACCTCGACCGCGTCCATGCCCATAATTATTATAATTTGATGATGTAACATTCGCTTCTAGGAATGATGCTGATCCAGTAGGGGGAGACTGATGGTTTAGCGTTACAAGTTTATTATTTTGTTTTGCTACAAGAAGAAGTTGCATTAATTCTGAATACTTCTTGTATCCACTAGCCCGAGATTGCTGTTGTAGGACTACATTTCCAGGATGAAATGTTTGGAGAGTTTTCTCAATCATGTCGTAATCACTGATCTTTTCTCCACATAACATTATCGTGGAGGTGATTGCGAACAATGCAAAATTATATTCGCTTATGATTTTATAGTCTTGGAACCGGAGGTTCAGCCACTCATGTTTTGCTTTTGGTAAGATCACGTATTTTTGGTGATCAAACCTGTCTTTGAGTGCATCTTCTTTCGTTATATATCCATCCTTTAAACCACTGTGGATATGGTGTAATAAGAATATCATGGCGTTGACCTTGGCCTCTTCATAAGTCCTTTTGGACTTATCGATAGTATCGATCAATCCTTTTCCTTTCAAATGAGCTTTACTACAACTACCCATCTTATATAATTATGTCCGGATATATCTAGGGCAGCGGTCTCGAGTTTAACCAAGTTTGACATGATTACTGCATAATAAATTTATTAACAGTAAATTTTATTATTAACTTAAAATAAAATGTAACACAATAACATGTTAATGATTATACACATAAAAATGAAATAAGCAGGTGATTACAAAGAGATACAAAGTACAAATAAGTAATCAAAAATTCATCCGAAATTCTGCGTGAGTGAAATTGCTGATGAAAACCTTGGAATAGTGGAAAGAATAATACCAAAGCAAAATATTAAAAACCAACTCATTTTGCAAGAATGAATCAATTTCTAGAGAGAAAATTTGAGAGAAGGTAGAAATTTTGAGTGATGAAAATGAGTAAAAGATGAGTGTATTTATAGATTAGAATATTACCGTTATGAACGGTAAATATACCTGTTATAACATTTTTATAACCGTTAGAAAAATATAATCAAAATAAAATTATCAAAATTAATAATAACATAATCATGAAAAATATTCAAAGCATGAACGATAAAATTAAATATAATGTAATAAAAAGAAATTTAAATATATTATTTATCTTCATGACAAATTTATTTTTATTCATTTATCTGGAAGAGAAATTTATTTCATTTATTTGTCAACAAGACAAAATTATTTTTTTTATTTATTTACTGGAAAATTTTATGTGTTTATTTTTCTACATGAAAAATTTATTTTTATTTGTTCTTTTAGGGACAAATTTAGTCTTATTTATTTGTTTTCCGGACAAATTTATTTTGACTTGTACATCTGGAACAAATTTTATTATATGTCTTCAGTGCATTTTAATTTAATCGTTCTTCTAGAACGCTTTCTAAATGTCTTCTAAATATCTTTAATTTTTATCGTTCTTTGGGAATGATTTGTAAATGTTTCTGGACATTTAATTTAAAAATCTATGGGGAACAAGTCACCCACATGGTCAATTGGCATTATAACAACATATAAATTAAATTAAAATATATAACATATATAAATAGGTGTCAGTTACTTAATATAACAAACGTATAAAGATAAAATTGACAAAATTTAAACTCTATTTTTGGCATGGGGCTAATTGTGTGTTATAAAATAACTTTATATATATTATATTTTACTTTGTGTGTATGAAATGAGAAAGAGTGAAACGTAAGAAACAATGATGATTCACTTCTTGTTATTGACTTGTGTGGATAATTGAAGAAGAAAAAAAAAAAGACACGTGAGAAGATATTGATATAAAGCTTATAGGTTTATATACACATATACCTAGAATTTTATTTACTTATTGGATCTAAAGACTGAATTAATTAATACTCTAATTAGGCCTAAAGGGACGGGTCTCACATGTTGTTCTGATCGTTGGGAACTAGGAGTGTTCTTTTGGTGGTTGTTGGGATTTTGTGGTTAAAAAAATTTGAAGGCGAAGTGCATTGTGATGGAAGATGCAATGCATTACGAGAAAATTAAGGGAAGGATACTAAAAGAATGTAAATATGACAATATCATGGACATTACAGTGAAGATCACATACTGGTTACCTACAACGATGACAGTTGTTGGGACAAGAATATGCCTCTGATAAATATAGACAATGATATGGGCTACAAAGTATCATGCGGGTTCAAAAAAAGGTGACGGACATGAATGTATTCATATCTTTTGAACTTCAAGACACCACATACGCCACTCCTAAAGAAACAAAGCAAGGACAGCAATTAGGAGAATACAATAATCATGCTTGTGGGTAACACGCCCCTCTAGCAATGTCAATGGGAGGGTAGAAAGTGAGGAAGTTGTAGCGCCTGGTTTGGATGATTGTTACATGGATAATGATATGGTTGCTCATATTGAGGAGATTGAAGGAATGCTGGAAGAAATGGGTGTTGAAAAACAGAGGAATGGGAAAGGAAAAGTGACTGAAACAACTAATAACAACGAATCATATGGGAGACAAGATGGGGAAATTGATTGGACATAAGATGAGCATAACTTGGAAGAGTATATTTGGAATGAAATGGTAAGTCAAGAACAGAGACTTATTGAAGCCTAAGAACGCTTTGAGGCATGGGAGTCATCAAATATGATAAGCTTTCATAGTGTTTCTCAAGCTGAGGATGGGATGCAAGAGACAATCATTAAGGTAAACATAATTTTCTCGTCTGGTAGAGGCAATGAGTAGAGAGGAGGTGGACACAGAGTTGGTAGACTCAATAGATTGTCCTCCATGCTGAGGAGATATTGGGGGACACAAAAATGCTCAAGCAATAGGTGAATGAAATGGACAAGAAGATGCAATATATATCGCCAAAGTGTTCACAAACAAGGCAGAGATGCAGACAGCCCTTGCAATCTATGCAATAAAATGACTGTTTAGCTACAACAAACACGGTCTAATCTGAAAAGAATTATTGTGTGCTGTTCCGATAATAGTCGTGATTGATGAGATTATGGCCACACTGTGGGGTTGGAATTGGAGAATATGGAAGTTAGGGCAGCCACGCTTACGCACACGTGTGATATAGCCTCACAGGATAGAATCAAAAGAAAGCCTCATGCAAAGTAATTACTCAAGTTATGAAAGCCAAATTTGCTAACGGAAAGAGAGGACCACAAGCTGTTAAAGTCCTGGAGATTGTGTTTGAAAAGCTGCGAGCCTCTATATCATACATGAGAGGATGGAATGCTAGAGAAAGAGCAGTAATAGAAATGCAGAAAGTACTAAAGGAAGCTATAAGTTGTTGACAAGGTATTTGCATTTGCTTAAACAAAGCAATCCAGGGACAATTACCAACCTTGTAACCCGATCGGGTGGGAAAACAATTAGCAAATTTAAGTTCTTGTTTTTTGCATTGGATGCTTGTGTTAGAGCAGAAGCTCTCATGCGGAAAGTAGTAATAGTCGATGGCACTGCAATGAAAGGAAAATTCAAGGGATGTATGCTGACGGCAAGTTTCCAAGATCCAAACCTTTTAAATGATGCCTATTGGTTTTGGGGTTGTTGACAGTGAAAATGATGCAGTGCACTTGGTTCCTTCAGTAATTATGTACGATTGTACATGATGCAGCGACTTAGTTTTTGTATATGACTGTCATAACTCAATATATGCAGCTTTACAAGCTGTGTACCCAATAGCAAAGCATGGAGCATGTGTAGTGCATCTGAACATAAAAGTGAACGCAAGGTTTGGGCACCACAAAAGGCTCGCCTTTTTGGTTTCTAAGGCTGCATGTTCATACATAGTTGGGGAGTTTCGAAGGGCTTTTGAGCACATTGAATTAGGATCCTACAATGCACTAAATATTCAACTGGGATAGACTTTTTCCACTGGAGCAGAGTGTATTACAATTGAGGAAAAGAAGGTAAAACAAACAAAAGAAATGCATCAGGTCTTTACTAAAGAAATGTATTGTAAATCACACTGTTATTGCACATTATAATTGTGGAAGAGGAGGACGAAAACAAGGTCGAATAGGTGTACAAGGCCTATGGAAGTAAGGCATAACAGAGCCACATGTGCTACTCCTATACCATAAGGTAATGATAGGGCCAAAACACTTTGAGAATGATGTGGAACCGTGAGTTTACAGATGTTATCCAAATGCAAATGTAGGGAAGGTGTGAGAAGGGAACGAAGAAGGTTTTTGGAAAGTGTAAAGCGGTGCCATATTCTCAATCTGTGGGGGTTACTACGAGATTGGGCAAGACGCTTTGGCAGGAATTGCGAGAAAGGGTTCCATGGATAGCGCACCTGGTAGACATAGTAGAGACGGTGATGGCTCATATCCAAGATATAGAGGCTCATATGGCTAGCAATTACAATAGTGCATACATGTATCGAGACGGTGACATTCATGAGTGCATTCATTTCGCATGTACACAAAAAGACGTATGCAAATTTTGCATAGGGTATTAGTATTCGCTGCGAGTTTAGGAAATTTGCTAGAGGCAATGTCATAGTGTTCCCTGTTATATGAATATATGTAAACTGTTTGGGTTGTAATATATTGCTTTCATTATATGTAAAGTTAGAGTCCAACAAATGCCCAAACGTGATGCCAATCTCATGTCGGCAATGGAAACAGCAACACGTGTACATGCTTATGTGCACGCAGAGAGGAACGAGTTAGGTTGTTAAATGTAGGAATGATTAATAATTATTAAAGAGTGTGAAATGAGTAATGTGGAGAGCCACATTGCTTTACAACCAATAGGATTACACGATTAAGAAAGGTTGAAAGGCTTTAATATTGTAGTATTGATTGTACAGGGAACGGAATGCGTATGCAATCTTTTCTATATGTGGAGGATTCTACAACATTGGAAGGAATGCGTTGTCAATGTTGTACTATGAAGTTAACGGCATCTTCCCACTCATTGACATAGGCAAAACGGTGATGTTCAAATCGAAGATCATGAACCTCCGCTTGCAGTAAAATACGAGAACACATACTACTACCCAATCATGGACATTCCATAGTGCGTGTACGAGAATTGTTCTATAGATGACGTTTGTTATTTTTGCGTTGATTATTGGTTTGCTATAAAGGTACTTGAAATATGTTAAAAGCTTTTGGATGAGTATTGTTTTAATGGATGAAGTAAAGTTAAGAAATCTATTTTGCTTATTTTTGATAATTATTGTATTTACGGGTAAAGTAAATAAAGAGTGTAAGGAGTTGGCCAAATATTGGTATAAATTAATATGTATCTTTGAACCAGTTAGATAAAAGAAGATGACAAGAAGTCACGTCACAAAGACAAATAGTACAACAAATGATAGGAATAAAGGTGGAGGTTGATAAATGATGCAGTAATAGAAAGTCAAGAGTAATAATAATTACCAGGTAAGACCGATTAAAGTGTAATAAATATAAAATTAATGGACGCAACAAGGCTGATACAATCCTCTCCAAGAATCCCATAGAGAAGTTGGTAAGGAGGCCAAATAGAACATAAATTGTGCAAAAAATTCTTTTGTTGTGGTTTAGGTAGGAACAGAAGAGTCGACACTCGAGTGAAAGGAGCACGAGTTTGGGATCGAGTGAAGATGACATGATGATGGAAACGAGACACTTGAGCAAGGTCCAATCGAGTGACTGGATCGAGTGTGACTTGAAAGTACAGCATGTGAGAATATCAAGCAGCAGAATCGTTCAAGAGTGAAGGAGACTCGAATCAGAGGCTGATGAGATAGTAAATCGAGTAAATGTGCAAGTTTGATAGAGTAGCTGAAGAGACAGCTGAGATACACGAGTTTGGTAGTAAAGAGTTTGATAAATAGTTTGTAAACTATGATCAAAATCGAGGATTGCTTTCATTGAGACAATAGTAAAGACTAGTCTAAGAAATGAAAACAAAATTAAACGAAACTAGTATAAGAAATGGTAAACAGAAATAAATGATAGATTTAAGGGACTCTTATATCCAAGAGGTTTTGGGCCTTCATTTACTTGCTGGACTTTGATAATAATCACTAATGGGTCATTTGAAAAGTGAGTCATTTGCCTCCTTAAAAATATTTCTAAAAAAACTCATTGGACAAAATTTGGAGGAAGTAAAAAGAGTACAATATGACTCATTTACTCATTGAGTGACTTTCATATTTTTCATCTTCAATGTTTGATAAGTATTCTTGCACCATACGCTAATGTCTTTCTTGATTTTGATAGTTGTTGTGCCTTTGTTTGACTTTAAATCTTCTTCGGCTACAAACTGATCCTTAATTCTATGTTTAAGGTTACTCAGGATTATATCAAGGTTGAGTTCACCATAAAAGCAGGTGAAAAAGGGGAAGGAAATAAGCAACAAAAATATGAATCCTTTTTCAATTAACTCCTAATTAATCATATAGAATATACTCATATTTAAACTTTATAATACAACTGATTTCATCTTGTATATTTCAATTTTTTTGTCAATATTAGACCACAACTACCTGGCCCATTAGCCAAATTCCTGTATAATGCATGCAGCATGACTTGATCCCTAAACATGCAAATGCGCCTATCTTTAGTGAACTTAACACATGTCAGTAGGCTAAAGGACACTTACTTTCATATTTTGTTTAATTATTTTAGAATACTATATATATATATATATTCTATTTTATTTTATGAAACACATACATACATATTACTTATTACTTTAATAAAATTATTTTTATTTTCTATAAATATTATACCGCTTTGTACGAAGCGGTGACACACAATTCAGCCAATTTTGCTTAATTCCACACATTCTCCAATAAAACAATTCTAAAATTTATTAACTATTTATTATTATTTAATTTCTTGACTAACTTCGTATAAAATATATAAATAATTATAAACAACTAATTAAATATTTTAATGAATTTTTTTTATAAGAAAATTTCTATAAATACCCTTTTTGATATATCCTTTTTCAAAAAGTACTCTCAATGTTTATTTTCTCTTCCAATTTCCAAAAGAAATTGTAGATTTTGGAAAAAGCATGTCAATAAGGACATTTTTAAAATTCATCCATTTTTATAACATAGTTTGATTTTAAGTGGTCTTGTATCTTCGTGTTAAAAATAAACATTCGTATATTTCGTGTTCTGATTTTCAAATTACTAACTTAACATCTATTTAGACAATTATTTTTTTAATCTAATTTGGTTCATCATTGATCGAATTTAGTTCAATTATGGTAGATTGTTAAAGATTTGACTTTTAGATCAATAACCATCGCATTTGGTTTGAATAAGGTTGAGTTTCATGAATTTTTTTTATTTATGTTGTTAAAATCAAATCTAATTCATATTTAATTAAAAAAAAGTTAACTAAAATTTTGAATACTTTGTGTTTTTTTTTTTTTGCATTTACAAATCTAATAACATTTTTGTCTAGTAACAAATTCAATAAGTCCAAAACTAAAAATCTAATACATAATTTAAAGTGATGTTACATTTATATCATATAGAAGATGTGTATTATTTTCTGTAAATGGTATTATTTATATGAATTGCAATAGTGTAGCATTTTGTTCCAAATAAGCTAGTGGAAATGTGATTTGAAATAACACTGATAAAAGAGACCAAATTATTATATGGATAATAGCTGAAATCAAACATAATGAATTATATAATTATATTATGAGTATTAAACTGTCTTGTTATTTAAATAAAAGGCGGATTTATAAACCGCTTTGTAGAGGCTATTATTATATATATAAAAAAAGACTATGTCTTTTCACAGTGCGATACATCAGCTTTTTGGATGATTCTGGAGCTGACACATCAACATCATTATTAATTCAAGCTATCAATAAGATTAAAACAATAATTCACAAAACTACCAATGATATTAAAACAATAATACTCATAATCAAGTCTATTATAAAATATAAAAGCCAAATTTGTCATCATTATTGTAATCAGCATCATAAGTACACTTCAATATATATTATAAAACTCAACGTACAACTTTTATACTTAATTACTTTTTTTAAACTTATATACAAAATTAGAAATACTATGTATTTTGTTCCATTTGAAAGAGATACAACTTTAATTTGCAAACAAATTACATAAATTATAAATTGTACATTATTACATTAACAATAAGGTTGTATGTGTTTATTCATATACCGAATATTAAAAAACTCAAATGAAAAAACTAAAATTAAATTGAATGCTTATATTCATGTAATAAATAAGTTTAAGGAATTACAATTTCAACATCACTTCACTTGTAGAACAAAACTAATTTTGAAAAATAAATATCAAATATATTTTTTGACAATTATTTATTTTTAGATGTTAAATATTTTTTTTAAAAATTATTTATTTTTAAATGTTAAATAAATATGTTTATAAATATTATTTTGCGCAATCGTGCGGGTATAAATCGTGAATAAGAATCTAGATCGTATTAAGTGTTGTGAATAAAAAGAAACTCATGCGCGAGTATAATATGTCTGCATTTTAGCACATTGAAAAGCATTATTTAGTTCACATTGCATCCATATTCATAGCATTCTCATCATTCTAGAGTCCCTTTTAGATTCATATTGCATACATGTTGCATATGGAGTTGTTTAGGTACTTTTGGAGCTATTTGGATCATTTTGGAGCATAAGTGGATGTGAGGAGCATCATAGACTTGGACTTGAGGATGAAACACAACTTTGGAGGAGAATTGTGCCAAATTTAGTGCAACTCACCCTCAACACTCGCTGTGCAGGCTGAGTCAAGAATTTATGCTGGGAAAATTGCCACTCACCCTCACCACTCGCTGCGCAGGCTGAGTCAAGAATTTCTGCTGGGAAAACTGCCACTCGCCCACCTCACTCGCCATCCTGCTGAGTGGACCTGGGAGTGAACCTGTTCCAAGACACCCAGATGCATGACTCGCCTGCATGACTCTCTGTAACCACCGAGTGGACCAATTTCTAGGATGTAGAATTAATTACTCGCCCCCTTACTCTCCAGAATCTCTGCGAGTGACAACTCAGAAGATAGAATTTCACCTACTCGCCTATCCAACTCGCCGTCAGAGCGAGTTGGCCTTCCAGAATTGTATTTTGTTGACTTTTTCTCCGCGTTGACCCTTCTAGGGTTAGACTTTTTGGACTATAAATAGCTCTTTAACCCCTAAAAATAATATCCACGTTTTTACCTCTTTGTTCTTGAGAAAAACACTACAAAACTCTCTCTACTTTTGTAATCAGATCTATGGTTTAATTTTAAGTATTTAGCTTTTATTTTTATATCATTCTTCTTATTTTTCTTTTCTCTTTAAGATTCATGCACTTGTTTTATTTTCTGGGTTTGTGTTCTTGGTGACAAAATCTAAGTAGATTCTTTAGGGTGAGTGAGGAAGAAGGATAGATCTAGGCTTGATCATGGTTTTCTGTCTTGTTGAGGTTGATATTTTCATAAATCTAGCTAGTCTAATTGCTCTTAATGCTTATTTCAATTTGGCCATTTGGAATCTGATTGTGTTGCTTTCTCTGCCCACAAGGTGTTTTATGAAATGCTTGGCTAAAGTTAGACTAGGATTAGCTTATCTTTCCCAAGAGATTGGTTGTTTAGAGAGCTAATTGGCTGTTTAGGATTGTTTCTTCATGCCAATCTGAGTGTGTAATCACCAAGAGATTTGGGTTAGGTCACACTTAGATTGAGATTTCATGACTATGAGAGTGGCTTGATTGTTATGTTCTTGAATCCTAGGTCTTAGATCTGCTTAATAGGTTGTTAGATAAGTGCTAGAGAACCATGAATGAGCCAAAATCTGTGATCCTCTTTTCCTCATGAACCCATCTTCATCATTGTTTTGTTATTTGCTGTGCTGTCATTGCTCTTGTTTATTGCTCTTTAGATTTCTCTGCTCTGTTTATGCTTGTTTCAATTTCTGTTTTTCTTTCATTTCTGCTTGTGCTATAAATTCACTACTTGGCTTGAATTAGAGTAGTCTATTGCAATCCTGAGTGTTAGCTTCACACCCATTTGGTTCGATAACCTTTTATGCTACAAGGATTTGAATAACTAGGTGGCAAAAACCTTGTTATCAGAATATCAGATTGATGGCATAGTGAATCAAGAGAAACATATAACTATCAGTTTTTGTATTAATATAGTTATAAGTTGGTTATCTAATTCTTGACTCTCAAATAACCAATTAAACATCACATAAATAGTTTTTAAAATAGCTTTAAGATCAGATATATAAATTTATTTGTGAACATTAAGAATAAAAGATGAACCACTTGTACATCATATATGTTCGTGTCATGTATAACAGACATAAATGATTGGTACTTTCTGAAAGGACTTTATCAAATTCCAGCTAATATAGAACGTGGAGGATGTAATTTTTAATAGAATATAACATAAATAGTACATAGGCGAGTGATATCTATAACTCGTCGTGTTCTTGAAACCAAGAGAATTTGTTTTCATGTAACTTCTTTAGACAAAAGTTGCTACAACTTGTAACGAAAATAATAATGATATTTAATGCTTTTATTTGCTTTGATTTATTCAAACAAAAGAAAAAATAAATGAACTTTAGGTCCACGAATATCCCTCTAAACAAAACCTATTCAACAAGTTTCTTTATAATGGTAGAAAGATATTATTTACATCTTTTCTAATAATAGTATTATTGAAAATAAATTTTTTGGGTATCGAAGATAATCCTGGCAAACGTTTGAAGACGAATTGATGTCGACCGTTGAAGCTGATAGAGAACTAAGCTTAATATATTTGTAATGTTTTTCTTTAGATCAATAACACACAAAATAAAGAAATTTCTCAAGATTTACTTATTTACCAATTATGAATAATTAGAGAAACTCAGTACCGTTCTCCTCCGACCTCATTCACTCCGTTTCTCACAGTTAACCGATGGTTTCTTGCTGTATGTGCCGGTGACCGAAACTTCTGATGCTGATCAGTCTTATGAACATTACGAACCTTGTCACAGTTTTGAAGACTTGTCTCTTTCACTTCAGGGATTGGTTTGGTAGGGACCGTGTAAGTAAATACCCCAATAGGAATATCATCAATGTAATCTTTAATCTCTTCTAGAACTGAGACAACAGTGCTGATACATGGCCTTGTCTTTGGTCTGTACCTTAGGCATTGATAAGCCAAAGTCGCTGCTTTTCGTGCTCCTGTCTCTGAGTATTGATCTTCAAGCCTTGGGTCCATTATTCTTCCGAGTTTACGTGCGTCGTTAAGCATTGGACGAGCCCACTCAACGAGGGTTTCTTTTCTTGATGATCTTGCTTTGTCTAGTGATTTCCGACCAGTTAAGAGCTCAAGTAACACAACTCCGAAACTGTACACGTCACTCTTTGTCGTTAGATGACCTGTCATTATGTATTCTGGTGCTGCGTAACCTTGTGTCCCCATCACAAGTGTCGATACGTGCGTTGCATCGCCTTGTGGTCCGTCTTTTGCTAAACCGAAGTCCGAGAGCTTCGCTGTGTAATCCTGAAGTGAAAGTTCAAAATTTTATCCATCATAACGTGGTTCGAAAGAAATAAATATGTTCCTTTTGGCAAATGTTTTTTTCTGAAATCTAAGTGGTTCAGTTCAACGGACACTGTGAACTCCGAACTAGATCATGAGGACTTTGTCCTATCTTTTCTCGGATCAACAGTTTACATGAGATCCGATTACACAAAGGGCCAAGACTATTAAAAATGTATTATCTATTAAAAATATTTTGGTTTCCTAGATGTTTAGTCTGATTTTGATATAAAATCTATCCAACTACTCAAAAAACGAAAAATATATATGCCTTAATTACAATCAAGATTTCGGAAATTAGTATGGATTTTGATATAAAAAAATCTGTACAATTAACCAAAAATTGAAAACTTTATATTTCGCCACTTAATTATGAAAAATTAGTGTGATTTGGGATATAAAATTGGTCCGATAAGTCAAGAAAATGAAAACTTATATCAGAATGGAAAAAATCCTTAAGAAGAAATATAAAGAGTTGAATGCTTACAGAATCTAACAAAATATTGGAGGCCTTGAAATCGCGATAGATGATGGGCTTCTCGGCTTCATGGAGAAATTGAAGACCTTTTGCAGCTTCATAAGCGATCTTCAACCTCGTTGACCATGGCAGCGTTAAGGAACATCCTGACAAAGATCGATCAATTTTCATCAGTTTTGGTTCTAACAAAGATTCAATCATTTGATGCTTATATAACAAATAATCTACTCACTTCTGAAAAGTTGAGACTCTAAACTGCCACGTGGCATGAACTCGTAGACAAGAAGTCTATGTTCTTCCTCACAACAATATCCAATCAACTTCACCAGATTTGGATGCTTTAGTTGTCCCAAACACATAACTTCAGTCTGATCAATATTTACCACCAAAAGATTAATACATTTTTCAAAATTCAATTACTTACTGCATACAAAACAGACTATCTAAATCAAATTTAAACCTCCCTCCAAATTAACCACAACCATGTGTAGTATTTTAGTGGTTATTTATTTGGTTGCATAGTCGGTTGACTCGATAATAGGGACAACGTCCAAACCTGGTTCGGAGTTTATGGTGTCCGTTGAATTAAAACACCCGATATAAGATAAAAGAAAAAAAAAAAAAAAAACACAGAGAATTTAGGAAATGAAATAACGTACCAGCCACTCACGGTGACCTTGAAGGCCATCAAGATCAAGCAACTTAACGGCGACAGGTTGAGCCTTAAGACCAGGACGAAGCTTGTCATCGATGAACCCTTTGTGAACTGGACCGAACCCTCCTTCACCAAGGAAGTTGCTGGAAGAAAAGCTTTGTGTTATGACTTTGAGCTCTGCCTGTGTGAATACGTGAAGATCTGATCCAGCGAGAGAGATTGAAAGATCTTCAGACAAAGTAGTAGAACTTGGATTGCTTATGTCTAGAATTGACAATCCAAGAATCGATTTCTGTTTTTTTATTACACCATCTTTATCATTTTTCTTTGACTTTTTGGAAGAATGTTTTTTGTCTGGATCCTGAAAACATAAAACCATTAATGATCTCCAAGATGAATTCTTCTTCACCACCATTGTTTTTGAAGTTTTTTTCCCTAATGGGTTTGGTTTGTAATGAGTGAAAACAGCTTTTAAAGTGGAAGATTAGAGACCAAAAGACTTTTTCTATTATATTCTAAGTCATATTAACCAACTGCTATGTTTCTTTTTTCTCGTGAATTTTTCGTACCTAAAAGGCAAAAACAAAGCGTTTTCTATTTATTTATACATCAGAAAATAGTTTTTTATAACGAAGTGGGCGACGACTTCTTGAGGTGGGTTTATACTTCTTTCTGAAGTTTTTTTTTTTGTCAACTGATTTCTTCTTTCTGAAGTTTAAACCTTGTTAATCATTTTTAGACGATTGAATTCATAGTCGTGGGTGGGTTGCTCAAAGCTAAATGATTTTTTGACGTGAAATAATCGAATATAAACAAGTCATGCAAATCAAAAAGAAAAATAAAACAATATTATTTCTCTTTTATAGACAATTTTTCCCGTTGAATTTAGAAATTGAAAATTCAACCAACCCAAATTAGAGCAACAAAAGAGATGAGAAAATATGTCAAAGACTGTTAATATGTCCCTATATCTTTTCACTTATTTTTGGAGAAAGATAGAAAGTCATTGTCAATTTTATGATTGGTTTATTTCATTGTTATTGCCATTGCTAATAAATAAAGAATTGTGGTTTCAAAGAGACAACTTCTTCCACACCTTGATTGTGTAAGTAAGCTATCGACGTTGTCCGTACCATATACAACCACACTCATCGTCACTCGTAATCATCATCGTTTTATCAAACATCATCATTGTTTTATTTTCTTAAAATAGTAATTAAGGAGAATCGAAAAAAGCCGTCGGTAAGATTATGACGTTTCTTCTTTGTTTTTAACGTTTTTAACTTTTACATAACTAACTAAAAGTTCCGGCGACAAACGTAATCTGCTATGATCAAATTTTTAATTTCTGGTTACAGGAGAAGACGTCAAGGAAGATAAAATAAAGAAAAGGTATAGGAAATTTTTGTAGTAAGTAACTATTTCCATACCTCAATTTGCGACACTATTTTTTTTGTCAATGCGAAGTAAAAGTTAGACCACTTCCATCACTGGGATTCTTCATTTGAGGTTCTAAAATAGTATTTTTATTTTTATAAGAATTTATTTTTTATTTAAATTTTATCTTTTTGAAAAAATTGTTCAATCAAATATTAACACATGTAAGATACAGTTTCTTATTTGAAAATTTAGGTTTTTCATTTGCTTCATAGAAAACCTCATCTCCCTTCGCTCTTCTACTTTTCTAATTTTTTTCTTTTTTTAATCCTAAGAACCTTCCACTGGAGATGCTCTTAAAAGATTTACTTTGTCATATCAAAGAATTTGAGATTTTTGATCATTTTCCCCAAACAATAATCCAATCATTTTTTTTTGAACTTGACAAACATTTTAAGAATTGCCTTCCCTCGTTTCCTAGAAAAGTAGTATGATTATAATTACGAATCAAAAGTGAAAAAACGCTGAAATTTGGTTGAATCGAAAGTGGAGTTGGGTACAGATGCAACATACGAGTGAGTCAAGCTTCTAGAACACTAAATTAATTACTTTATAGATTTAGTCATG
Source organism: Lepidium africanum (assembly GCA_900406405.1). NCBI lineage: Eukaryota > Viridiplantae > Streptophyta > Magnoliopsida > Brassicales > Brassicaceae > Lepidium > Lepidium africanum. The sequence goes on from OVAX01003023.1 coordinate 17,618, forward strand.
TTTTAATTGAAAACACTATGAAAGTAATTGATGTGGAAAGTTGCCACCGCGTAAGCGAAGGAGGCGATTAGTTCACTTTTAAGTTGACATTTGATTTGGTCCAACAAAAGTGAAATCCCCGTATTATCTAACCTAATTTAGAGTCGGCTAATTCAAAATTAATGAACGAAATTCCAAGCAAGGATCAAAATTTCAAGCACGGATCGAATCCAAACTTTTACGAATTTATATTCTGTAAACGTATTTCCTTTTGGTGGTTTTCCAGTTTTAAAATGTCAGAAAGAAATCGACTAATTTTCATAATTGATTTCTAGAAAAGTTTTCTTCTAATTTTGCAATGTAAATTTTGCTTTTTAGAGACATTTTTAATGTGAAGTAGGTCTGGGCATTTTAGCCGCATTTGCGAAATCGAACCGAACCCAAACAAAAAAGACATTTGATTTCATATAATTATCTTTTTGGGTTTTGCTTGTATAACATATTAGGTACTTCATTGCCCACCTTAACAACTAAGAGTTTCTGATGGTTATTTGATCGATTCAGTTTTTTAGCTGAAGTTTCCTCACCAAACCGATTCCGAAAATTTATCTAGTCCCTTCTCGGTTCTCAAATTCCCTAGTACTCTATTCATTGCCTTTTGAGGACAGAAGCAATTAAATAGTTGTTGTGTTCTTGCTGTGTTTTCATTGTCAATTTCTAGGTTATCTTCGGTCGGGAAGGTTGAGAATAGATCAAAAGTGGATTGGCGTTTTGGTTATGTTTAGAAGGCATGTTTGGCAAAGAAGGAAGAGAATCAGATATGAGGTTAGCTTGTTTAGTTAGTTGTGGCTTTGAGAAGGTCTTGTTACGTTATTCTCTAGAGCTGCTTTCAAGACCGTATCTCCTCTCGGAATAAGTTCATCGGTTAAACGTCACCGGTCTTCAAGTTCAAGTCAACGATTCGATAATCTACAACGACTCACTATTAAGGACAAGGAGTGTGCAGAAGGTTGATCTCAGTCTTTCCACTGGCTTACACAAGTTCTTCCGTCTTCAGAAGAGTGTCTCTGACTTCGGTAATGTTAGCTTTTACAGTAAATTGGTTTACAATTTCATTCCACGAAAAACGTATGCTTTGTCTCAATCTTGTTTTGGGAATTTTAGTGGTTGTGTTAAGTCAATTGTTTTTGTAATCGCGTTTTCATTGCCTTTAATTTCTGATGTAAGTTTTAAACTTCGTTAATGATATTATGCCGTTGGGTCCAATTTCAAGTATTTAAGTAAGCTTAGGTCCAATTTTGGGTCTAATTTTTGGTATTTAGGTTAGTGTGATCCAATTTTGGGTAGTTTAGTCAACTCGGATTCAAGTATTCAAAACCTGATAATATATCCAAAATTCTAGATATTTTTTGGTTCTTCACTCGGATCTAAGCTTATCTGAACTCAAAGCTACCCAAACAAAATCAATCCAATTCGGTTCGAATATATATAAGTCCATATCATTTAAATTCAAAAATCCAAACCCGAAAATATCCATAACGAATCTGAACCAAAACGCAAAATACCCATGCCTAGGGTGAAGATTTCATATAACTATTGAATAAAAGTAATTCTATTGTAACCTTTCACTAATCCATATAACCTCTTTCTTTAATGTTACCTATCTTACCTTTTCTATTTAATTTTTTTACTATTATTTTTCTTACTTTATTCTCTCCTCAATATTATTTACACTATGTTTTTTTAATTTTTTTTTAAAAAAACTAATTTAACTAGCTTGGCATCAATTGTTGTGTTCAATCCAATGAATAAAAAATTCAAATCTAAAATTTCTTGTCAGAAAACATAGATTTTATACGATTTAAATTTTTTAAAAATGACCAAAGACTGCTATAAGATTTTGAGTATGTCATTAAATAGTTCTGTATAAACCATATATCTCGTTCTATTTTATTTTATATAAATTTTATTTTTCGTTACTAATAGAAAACATTGAAAAATCTCATTTATTTTTTAGGGATGTTGAACTTGGTAGGTATCCAGATGAGAACATGTCAAATGCGTCCCCAACTTTCAAATTTCAGTTATTTGAGGTATCAACTATCGGGTTCAAAACAAACATCACTTTTTAGTTGATTTATATTTACGTCCCAAACTTTTCGTTGACTCGGTCAAATTAGGTCTACCGTTAAATCACTTAACGGAATAATTAGACAGTATTAAACTATGTTATTTATACTGTTATGTCAAACGACAATGGAGCTTAAGAACAAAAAATCTCCAAATGATTTCACTCACAAACCCTAAAAATCAAAATTGTTGGAGAATAGAATTTCATCTTCTTCGGTTAAGATTTTTTTTTGTGTTCTTGTAGAAAGCTCATCTTGAATTCTCTTCTAAAAACCTTTTTGACCTAATAGAATTTCATCTTCTTCGGTTAAGATTTTTTTTTTTTTTTGTCAATAATGGGCCACAATTGGCCGGCCCAATAGCCAAGTTTCTACATAATGTAGGCGGTGGGACTCGATTCCTGGATATGCAAGTGCGCCTGCCATTTAATGGACTTACCGCCGGCCACTGAACTAAAGGCCACTTGCTCTTCGGTTAAGATTTTCTCCCACAAAATTATCTTTCTCATTAATTGGACCTTAATGACGTTGGCTGTTACAAGAAATTAATGGTTGGTGATCAAAGACGAGGGTCTCGTTCTTATTTAAAGGGAATCCACGTTTTCTCTCTGAGGTGGCTTTCCAACTCTTTCTTCTTTCTTCTTGCTAAGAGCTTCATCTCTTGATTCTGTGTGCAAAGATCATAAGAGTATAGTTAACTTTTGGGCAAATTCACCTTGAAACTCTGCTCAGAGTAGGTGAACTAATTGCCTAAGTTCAGTAGTTCACTATGCCTCTACGACTTCAATTCGCTTTTCTTATTATTTCTCTACAATTTCTGAGACTTGGGTTACTTTGATACAAAAAAATCACTCATTAATATTCTAAATCTTCAATTTAAATGATAAGAAGAATGAAACTTGTAGTTCAACTGAAATCGAATCAAGGAGCTTCTAATGAGAACCAAGCAAATGAGAATGAAGTCGAATATGAACATGTGGATGAAGCTCGAACTGGCGGTGAAGCTTGACCCGCTGGTGAAGCTCGACCCAACTCTACAGCTCGACTAGAAGATGATGCTCGGACAGAAGATGAAGCTCGACCTAGAGATGAAGCTCGACCTAGAATCGATTGTTCTGTTCTCAAAGAGGGTTCTTAATAAATTTATATATGTTTGTATAAACATAATTAATTGTTGCAGACACTAAGATTATGATCAGCATATATACAAATTCTCAATTACTTCCATTGATTTCTTTCCTCAATTACTTAATAGACTTATAAACAAAGTAAATGATTAAAGGAAAAAAAAAGAGACTTATAAACAAAGCAAATCGAACAAAGATAATAGCTTGATGATATTGTGCATGATAATAGTTTGTCCTCTTATTCTTCTTCGGGTTTTGATTAGTGAACGAAACGATTTCATGGATTTTGTTCCTTCATTGTTTTAGATAGTAGTTTATTCGCTTCTTCATCGATTTTTGATAGGCGAACGAATCGATTTTAGATTTCTAGACGACATCAAAATTTGATTTGTGAATAAATATGTTCTAAACGACATCAGTTTAGAGTTAAATCGATTTTTGATTAGTGAATGAATGAGTGATTTTTGATTTTTAGGGTTTGTATGTGAAATCCATTAATTGGGGATTTTTGTTTTAAGATTTTTTGTCATTTTGCTATAACAGTATGAACTAACAGAGTTTAACACAGTCTAATAATTTTGTTAAGTTATTTAACGGTAGGTCTAATTTGGCTGAGTCAATTAAAAGTTTGGGACGTAAACAGAAATCAACTAAAAGGTGATGTTTGTTTTAGGAAACCCGATAGTTGATGCCTCGTCGAAATTTAAAAATTGGGGACGCATTTGACAATTTTTCCGTATCCAGAGCTCGTAAACTATTATAGGCTTAAAAACCTGTTTATTACATTAACAAAAGTTGTTTCTGCTTCCGCCGCTTAGACGAGATCACGAAAATCCTTGTTCATGTTAGTGAAAGCTATTTTATTTTATACGAATATACCTATTAGAGGAGAGAAAAAAATGAAAAATGAAGTAAACGACATCGTCGTTTCGTAAAAAAACAAGAAAAACTACAGGTTGAAGACGTACATTTATTTTTACTTCTTTTATGTGTTTCAATCAAAGCACCTCCATGTCCATTTGTGATTATTTTACTTTGTTCAGAACTTTGAGTGTTTATGATATAGGGTGTGATTGGTGATGGCTCTGGTTGTTCTGGAAATCAAAAACTTTTCCAAAGTACTTAAATTGAACCAATTATGCTTTAAATTTATTTTTCATTGTTCTCGAAAGCCAATTTTTTATTTATGAAATATTTTTGGCTATAGAAAGCCAAAAACCTAGAGCTACAATTTATGAACTTTACAATTTCTACAACAAAAAAATCTACAGCAAAAAAATTTACAGCCAAAAACTCTACAACCGAAAAAATCCTACAACCAAAAACTAAAAGTTACAGCTTTTACCAATCGACCCCATAATATATAATTTAAGTTATGAAAAAAATTACAGTGACAAAAAAAAAAGTTATGAGACTTTTAGTGTGCTTTGTTATGATTTAAGTTATGGTTCAAATTTTTATTTATTGATAAATATTAAATAAAAATAAATTTTGATACTCACATAAAACATTATGTAAATATCTCTAATTTCGTAAAATTAAATACATTATTTCAAAATAGACGTTTTTACTTCCATTGATAAATCATGAATCAAACGCTCTAGTTCAAAACTATAAATAAACAGTTGGCTCTCTTTTTTTTTGTTGTTAATCATCTTAAATGCATTACTCAAAATTAGGTAGAGTCACTCATAAAAGTATATGTTTGGCAATAGTATCAACACTGACATTTACTGCTCTTGGAATATAATTAATATCAAAACACTCGAAATCGACGATGAGGCTTCTGATATCTGCTAATGAAGACTGGAAAGTCCATCTGAGTCATGCGTTAAGAGAGTCAGATCTCCAAGCAGCGTCTGTTCTCCAAATTCGCTGAATTTGGTCTTTGATTAAATTCTGTTGAGGTTCTAAAGTACCCTCCTCCGATTGTTGGGCATCATGTCATTCATGTGCATCTTCGATTGCCATTCCTAGAGTTTCTTCCTCAGTGAAGTCTCGACCATTAAACTTTTTTTGGTTCCATTATGTCCATAAAAAGCGAATTAACCAAGACTAGCGAGCTTCCTTGATCAGACCCGTTGGAGGTAAGACTATATAGGTGTTAGTGTGCATAATCTTTGATTGACCAATTGGTGTTATATTGGAACTCTTGTTTGAAAGGTGATAATCTCCATACTTTCTCTGCGTAAGGACACGAGAAGAACAGTAGTTTCTGCTGCGCCACACCTGCATTAACTTTCATCTTCTATTATTTTCCGCACCAAGAGGTTATGTTTGGTCGGTAAGGCCCCTTTCACCATTTTCCACAAAAGCATCTTGTTTTTTGGATTGGTATTAATGTTCACTCATTATTTTATCCATCAAAATAGAATTTGATTAAAACCTTTAAATCACTTTCTTTAATTAGTCCAATTGAGAAATGGTGTCCTATAATTTGCATCCCAGAAATGATAACAATATCCCCAAATTTAAATTAATTAAAAATTTTCAATCAAGGACAATGATCATGCAATGTGGTGCTATATCCTCGAAAGTCGTTTTGATGAAGACCCATAATCTAGTCATCTCCAAGACTCATTTGAGATACCACTTTTTTTTTTTTTTTTAA
>OVAX01003024.1:0-23457 GCA_900406405.1 Lepidium africanum
TTACAACGAATTAGCAACGAAAAAAGGCGTTGCAAATCTGTTTTTTTGTTGTAGTGCTAAAATTGATAGATTAATTTAAAATAGTATATAAATCAAAATTAAAATTTGACCAAATCAATTATATATATATATATATATTCTCAAACCAAATTCAAATCCGAACCCAAAACTGATCCAACTTATAAAGATACCAAACCAGAAATACTCGAATGAAAAAAATAAATAAAAGAAAAATATAGTAGTATCTTAACTGTTCTAGCTTAAGCATGAGTTTTACTTTTATGCATCTAAAATAAATGGCCTAGCACATTTGGCTCTTCCCTTGAGTAATTCCCTTGAGTAAGTGATTTTCTGTGTCTTAAATTTTTGGTATAAGAGGTCCTCTTCAATTTGGGTAACAGATCGGGTTTGGTTCAGATTATTCGGGTTACGGGTTATTCGGTAAAATAATTTATTTACCAAATTAATCAAAATCTATATCGGATTGTGTTGGGTCGGATTTTAGTCGGTTTTTTGGTTTAAACATGAACAAACTATATTGATTAAAATTTTAATGTTTTATAAGTTGATAAATTAGATATCAAAAAATTCAAACTGTAAAGTTTATTTATATTAATCACAAATAAGATTACATACAATTAATATGCTAAATGTTAGTGGTTCAATTATATACAAAACTAATTACATAATATATAATATTCTAATAAATAATAAATAATAAAATACATATAATTATATATAATTACATATATAATCGGTATTTCAGGTTGTTCGGGTTATACGAGTAAACCGGACCCGACCCTAAATTTGTCGAGTTCTTCAAAATTATATCCAATCGGATAGTTAAAATTATCCAAAGTATTACCATATTACATTTTCTCAGTTCGGATCAGTTTGGGTTATTTCGGATAACCCGGATTGGACAGGGTTGTAAGAAAGTAATTTCTTTTCCTGTTCAATGTTTAATATAGGTGATACACAATTTTTAAGATTTTACATTACGAGACAATTTCAAGTAGTTGTATCATATTATTTTAAGTGAAATATTGTATATGAAAAGATAGATTCTATTTAAATTCGATAAATTTAACATACATATCACTCAAATATCACAACTAATTATATTTCAAAACAATTACTTCCACCCACCAAGCTTTATAGTAAAACTAACCATACCTACAAAAACAATAAAAAATAACTAAATGATTTAATTGTATGTCGAATATACCTCTAACTACCGTACAAAACATTAGATAACCACATAAAATACTATCTTATAAAAAATTCTTATTAAAATTTAGAAATAGTCATGTATTACCATAAACTCTAATAAGGTTTACCCACTAACCTAATTTAGTTAGTTTTTAATCTAAATATATGCATACCAAAATATCTTCCACTAAGAACACACATGCGGATATTAATATATAAAAATATGTGCTTATATAATAAACAGAAAATAATAAGATACATCCATAATTCAAACATGCAACAATCATTTATTACCACCTTAATAAATCACATAAAATACGATAACAAAAATATATAATAACTCATGCCGTAAGCGTGGATAGAATCTTAGTAAAAAGTAAAAAGCAGGACAAGAAAATGCAAGGAGAAAGAAAACGTCTTTTTTTTTTCTTTTTCTTTTAAATATCTTTATAAAAAAGCCGTTTCTTTAAGGTTGAACTGTAATATAAAAATTACTCAAGAGTTTATATATATATATATATATTATTATTATTGGAATCCAAAATGAAATAGATATATTGGAAGACAAGTACTTTAGATTCGGTTGGAAGACAAGTACTTTAGATTCGGTTGGACTCTCTCCCTCAATAAAGTTGAAAACGGACGAGCACGTGTTCCCAGAAGAAAAGAAAAAAAGAAGAAAACTAATTATATGAATCGTATTTAAACTCGTAGTCTCTCTGTTTAGTCTTTTCGTTTTCTTTACTTGGAAAACGTGTTTTGGAATTAAAAAAAAAAAAAAGAAAAAAAGATAGGTATGTTGGAAGACGAGAATTTGAAATCTTTCTTGAGCAACAATTTGATTTGATCCAGACACGTCTTCCCAGTAATTTCATTCTGAACACACATTATGAGCTCCTCTTATTAATTAAACTCACAATTACACTTCCTTTTTCTATTTTTCTCGGTTTCTCTCTGTTTGAAAACTTTGATCGATTTTGTTTACTCTGTGTGAATTAATATACACCTTCGATTTCGTGGCAACTTGTTTCTTTTACAGATTCCCGAAGTTGTTCTTCCTACTCTTCATATTCTGTCAAGAAAAACTTGATTTTTCTTCGGGACTTACTTTCTAGGTTTAAAAAAAAAACCTACTATTATCTTGGTTTTCTCAAGTTAATGAGCTCAAATATCTCTGTATTGCTGTTTGTTTTCATCTACTAAGTGCTTTCTCGACTGCTAACTGGTAACTCAAGTTAACGGGTTTGTTTAGGGCAAATTTAGGGCATTTTCCTGTGAAATTGTTTTTTAAAAAAGAACACAACCTTCATTGTTATCTTCTATAATGTTCTTGTGGTTTGCTTGAGTTTGGAAACGGATCATTCTTGGTTGTCTTGGATACGTTTCAAATTGATCCAAATACTGAAACTAATGAACTTCCTCCAATCTTTCAGAAACCATATAGAACTGGGAGGGATTAACATGGCTCCAAGTGTAAGGGAAAAGGTACAAATTGATTTTCAGTGAGAAGTCTGATGGATGTTTGTTTTGTTATGGTTTAAATTGTTACATTTCTTGCTATTTTTTTTTTTCTTATTGCAGAAGACAGGACAGACACAAGAGGATGCTGCACGAGAGCGAATGAAATACTATGAGTTTATGGACTGTGTTATCGATGAGGGTATCAAGCAATTGCTAGATGTTTGTTCCTCTAATTTACTATCTCCATTTTCCCTTTTGTTGAATAACACTTTTCCTTACTATTTGAAAGCAACACACTTACTTTCATTTTAGATGTATGGTGAAGACCCATGGTTCCTGATTGAATCTGAGAGCTATGGTCCTCTTCTTGAGATTTGTCTTCAACTAACCGAACAATTGGCTGAGGAAGAACAAGCCAACCAATTGACTGAGAAACAAAAAAAAATTGCTCTGGAACAACAACAATATGAATATGTATTTTTGCTTTGCTTTCTTATTGAGATCAAGTGTGCTTGCATGCTGGAATCTATTGACTTTATCCATATATGTTACTTAGCTAGCATCATGATCTATCTTTGTTATGACAGCAACTAGAGCAGGAGCAGGAGCAGGACCTTGAGAATGTTAAGGAAGAAAGAGACCAAGCTGATCAACCCACTAACGACCCATCACCAGCAGCTTTCCATTCTGGAGAAGCATTTTCGGGCTTTGCAACACATTCTGTTGCTGATGGTTAGTAACTCTTTGCCGTGAAAGTCTTAAAACACATGGAACATCTTTTTAACTAAGGTCAAAATCATTCTTTAGAGACCATGCACTGTGGATGGCTTAGCTCTGAGGAAGAGGATAGCGATGGTGATGATGAAGAGATGATTCCACTAACTCCTGAACCTCTTTGCGAAGAAATTGTTAAAGAAGTTTGTGGACTGAAAAAGAGGAAGAAAGAAACCAGCTCGGACTAATAAATGGACACGTGAGCTCGAGTGGATAGAACTGGATATATATTTGATGTTTTGGTTAGAGAAATGTAGTATTTGATGTTTTGGTTAGAGAATTGTAGTATTTGATGTTTTGGTTAGAGAAATGTAGTAAAAAAGTAAGCTAGTACCGGAGTTTAAGAAATGTAGGAACCATTAACCAGTCTTAACATTTCTGTCTGGATCTTCATAATATATTGTATGTTTTGTTATAGCACTTAACGCCGTGTTTTTTGTAAGATCGCTGAGATCAACTAGCGTCTCTATAATACAAAGTACTTTGATCTGTTAACGAGAAGAGCAACACACATAATAAACATCAGATATTAAGAAGTCGCAACGATTACTTGTGCGGTCTCTGTTTTTTCACATTCAAAAAGAAAACCAGGAACTGCTAAAATAGACCACACTAATTCAGGAAAATATTTTAATGTAATTCGACTTTGTGTATAGTTTGATAAGTTTTCCATTTAGGCAAGGATGATAAGAGCTCCTTGAGTAACTTACATGTATATTCTTCCCAAGATGTAATGACGAGAGATATATTCATCAAGTCGAGTGAATCCTTCTGATCCTCAGTAGAACATGAATATCCAAATATTGTGTTTACGACGTCCTCATCTCGCAGGAAAACTGACTTCAAGGCATTGATAGTTTCCAACTGAGGTTGAGACATAGCTTTCACTTCTTTTAAAGTGTCGATTTCGACATTAGGAGTTCTGACTTCACAAGTTCTCCAATGGTAGAATTGAACAACCTGCAATTGGGAATAAAATCGAAAGCATTTGATTATATATGATAAATGATCTATAGCCATGAGCACAGAGTAATGAAGCTGAGGGCCAGAAAAATTTATCCACCACTTATGATGAGGTCCGATGATATGTATAACTGTTGCAACTCATTGCTCAAGCATCGAAGAAACTTATGTAAAGGTTGGCTTAAAACCTGATAAGAGAAAATTACCTGAAGAGCATGAAGAATGTTGGTAAATTTTTGGGTGTGCAATTCTCCTGCTTTAGCTAATTGTACGGGCGCCATGAGTAGCTCAGAGGCATCAACATAATGGTTTTTGTCTTGTAAGCTATGTACATCAAAGCCAAGAAGATGCAACCTCGCAAAACAAATATCAAAACCTATGTTTTGATTAGCATCATCTTGATGAGGAGAGAACCAGTACATGTTAGTAGATGCAGGTAAAGGGAAGCAAAAGTCAAGTGATGTGCATTGGGAAAGACGGGAAACAAGCTTGGAATCTTCGTCATGGGATGACTTGCGGCTAAACCAGAGTGCAAGAGTTAATCTTTCTCCATCTGTTACCTATGAACTATCATTAGTAACTTACATCGACATTGAACAGTATAAACAAATTGACAGGCTTATATTATTGAAACCTCATCAACTGAATGAATATTCCGGTCATCAGCTGTGTACATGATGACATCCTGATCGAAAAATAAACTTATTATTCAATCTGTGTACATACGCAATGGTTAAGACGCAATGGTTAAGCCAACCGAAAAACAAAAATGAACATACTTACTCCAGCTGAGGGAGCAATGGTTGCTGGTTCCCCACTCTGAAAACGGAAAAGACCGCCTTTGAAGTCTTTTTCGTAACTATTCAAGTAACAAACTGCCTTCAAATTGATTTAAACCAAAAGCAAAGTCATACACACATACACCTTATATCAACAATGATGTCTCAAGATTGCAAAATCAAAGTGAATACGAACAGCGAAATCCCTTTGTTTCAGATATGGTCTGTTATCATCACTGTGCCACCCTATGCTCGCCCCTCTGCACCAACTGAATCAAAACCAAAGAACAAAAACAAAAAACTCATTCTTCCCCCTTTTTTTTTGCAGTTATTTTCTTCTGTTAATAAAGGTAAGAGAGAAAAAACAGACTAACCTAATTAAACCAGTGAATTCAATAAAAAGTTCATACTCACACCCAAACTTTTCCTCCATTATCTCTTTCAACCTTTCTATTACTCAAGAACAACCAAAACGATGTGTTCCAGTTAGCAGCAAACAGGGAGATCAAAACAAATAGAACTGTATAATCTAAAGCTGTAAAGAAGAGTAACCTCGAATGGAGACGAAAGGGATGATGAGGTGAGGAGAATTGGTGGCGATGAGATGAGAGAGAGTGGTTGAGAAGACATTGGCTCTGTACCCAACTGTACTGCAACTCTTGTGAATAAATTCAAGCTCCTGCAAATAAACCAAATCCCACATCATAAGTCGAAACTTGAAGAGATTATATATAGAATTGAGCAAAAAGAGACAACCTTGCACTCTGCCAGCGACAGGAATTTGTGCAGAATCAGCCTCGGATGTTCCCTTTCCGACATTTTTCTCTCGGTTTGGGAATGATTCAGGGATCTGAGTTGAATGTAGGGTCTCGAAGTCTTCTTCGATTTCTCCCAAATCCTTCTCTTATCGACCAAAAACGTCTTTCTCGGCGGAAACAGCAACGATGGCAAGATTTTCTTTGTTCCCTGTGTTTCCAGAACACACATTCTGTGTCTGTCCTGGATTATCGATGCGTGAAGATTTGACCCAACTCCAAATACAGGTTGGGCTTTTATTGGGCCTACGACATATTTACACACGGAAGATCGTGAACACTCATATATATATATATATATGTCAAGCTAGTGGATGAATCGGAATATAGAGATGTGAGTAGAAGTCGATAAGTCATTGTCTGTTCTTCTTTGTTTCTGTGAGATTTCTCGGTTTTCCAGTGTGTGTTTCCTTATAAGTTGTAACCTATGAGTTCATGAGTCTAAGTGGTTGTAATCTTCTTTATCTAGTGGATTTGGGAGGCACCATTTTTCCCACGAGACGTACATATGGGTTTTCCGGAACTCAGTAAACTGCTTTTGTCACTTACAATCTCTAACTCCATTTTGAACCTGCACACAAATAATAACCAAATCGAACCAATTCGCTATAAATAAAATCTTACATATAACATTAAAAGATATACTTTAAGTTATGGATCATGTCTTGTCGATCTAAAAAAATCTATGTCAAATGTATATGATATTTCTTGTAATAATATATATATATATATATAATGGTAATATCATATATACACTAGTTTTGTATCATATAAATAAACGATATGAAATATAATTATTTCTTTACAAGTGACACATAATATATAATTCTAACATCATTTAAGATAATAGTAATACTATCGTATATTTTTAAATCAAATAAATAAAATTGACATAAACTATTAAAAAATTATTTTCACTAAAGAAATTTAGAAAGCTTTTTAATGGATAAATTGAGATTTATTATTTGTTTATTATTTAATTGTAGGGTTTATTGTCGATAATTATCAAGTAGATGTTTTCAAAATTAACATTTACTTAACTCTAGTGTTTAAAAGTTTTCTAGTGGCATATAAAATGTCAATGAAACGGCAAACTAAATGATATATTTGCTTCTTTTCTCTCCCTCGAGACTAAATAATATCTTTTCAAAACGCTATAGATATTATTTAGTTAAATTATTCTATTTATAAAAGATCACGTACAAATGCAAATAGTTTCTATTATTTAACGAATTTTCAGTTTGGCTATAGATTTGTCGGCAACTTTGGAACGTGGTCGAAAAAAAAAATTCCAACGAATACTCCCTCGAATAAATCATGTTTCTGAATAATTTATATTTGTTATAAAATATATGTCTTAATACTTTATAATATAATTGTTGTAAAAGAAGATATATACGTAAGAAAAATATGAGATCAGTCTCAAAAAAATAAAAAAAAATGTGAGTAATATCAACTTTCTTACTTTAATTATTATAAGAGAAAAATAATAAAGGGAAAAGATAAGAGAAAGAAATACAAAGGTGTGCTAGAAGTGCATGAGTGAGGGAGCTGAGAGTGTGATGATTTTTCTTTTTATGTTCACTCTTTATTATTTGTCTAGTGTGTATAAACTTCTTACCATGCCAACCTCTATTTATAGAAGTACATAGGCGGTGGAAGAAAGATAAGATATTTTTATGTATATGTAATTATTATATCTATAACACTCACTCTTAGTTACCTATTGTTAATCATGTATTTAGTTATGTATTTAGTTACCTATTGTTAATCATGTATTACGCATTGTCTCATTAAAAACCTTATCATGGAAAAACCATGTGGGATAAAAACCATGATGAAGGAAAAATAGTACAGTGACATAATCTCTCTCTGAAATGATGAATATCATAAACTTCGTAATTGACGCATCGCGATACCGTGAACATGTTTTCTGAACGTTGTAGTGGGAAGCACTTTCGTGAACAGATCTGCTGCATTGTCTGCTGAACGGATATATTGAATATTTACTTCCTGATTTTTCTCGAGTTCTCGTGTGTAAGAGAAAAATCTTGGGGGAATATGTTTCGTTCGGTCGCTCTTGATATAACTTTCTTTGAGTTGGGCGACACAAGCATCATTGTATTCAAACACTTTAGTTGGCCCTTTATTTATGACTATTCCGCTTGCTTCTTGTATGTGTTGAGTCATGGATCTGAGCCAGACGCATTCTCTACATGCTTTATGAAGTGCAATTGTTTCTGCATGATTTGAGGAGGTAGTGACTAGAGTCTGCTTTTGGTAACGCCAAGAAATTGTAGTGCTGCCAATTGTGAAAACATATCTGGTTTGTGATCGAGCTTTATATGGGTCAGATAAATAGCCAGCATCTGCAAAACCAACTAAATCGACACTAGAATTTCTATTATAAAATAATCCCAAGTCAGTTGTACCTTGGAGATAACGAAGCATATGTTTTATTCCATTCCAGTGTCTGCGCGTAGGTGACGAACTGTATCTTGCAAGCAGATTTGTAGTGAATGCTATATCTGGTCTAGTGCAATTTGCAATATACATGAGTCCACCAAAAGCGCTCATATAAGGTACTTCATGACCCAATACCTCTTCGTTATCTTCACAAGGTCGGAATGGATCTTTATCAATATTAAGTGATCTATTGACCATTAGAGTACTCAAAGGAGTTGCTTTGTCCATGTAAAAGTGTTTTAAGATCCTTTTCGTATAATTTGATTGATGTATGAAAATTCCATTCTGAAGATGCTCGATCTGGAGTCCAAGAAAAATTTTGTCTGTCCAAGATCTTTCATTTCAAACTCTTTCTCCATATGAGTTTTTGTATCATCAATTTCTTTTTGAGTTCCAATTATGTTCAAGTCATCAACATATACAACAATGATCACAAATCCGGATACAAATTTCTTAATAAATACGCAAGGGCATATCACATTGTTGGTATATCCTTTACTCAACAAATATTCACTTAAGTGAGTATACCACATGCATCCGGATTGTTTTAGTCCGTAAAGTGATTATTGTAATTTGACTGAACATATTTCTTTTGATTTTGAACTCAATGCTTCATGCATCTTTAAACCTTCTGGGATTTATATATATATATATATATATATATATTTCATTATCAAGTGATCCATATAGATATGCTGTCACAACATCCATTAGATGCATTTCTAGATTTTTAGATGCCGCTAGGCTCATCAAAAAGTTGAAGGTAATTGCATCCATTACCGGGGAATATGTTTCCTCATAATCAATTCCCGGTCTTTGAGAAAAACCTTGGGCAACAAGTCTAGTTTTATACCTTGTTACCTTATTTTTCTCATTTCTTTTTCGAAAAAAATACCCATATATACCCAACATGTTTTACATGTTCAGGTGTTATGACAATAGATCCAAAAACTTTTATTTTATTGACGGAGTTTAATTCTGTTGTCATGACCATTTTCCACTTCTTCCAATCATGTCTTTCTGGCATTCTAATATGGACTTTGGATCTAGATCATCACTTTCATTATCAATTTCTTTTGATACAGACAAAGAAAAAAATTCCATCATCATCTTCTATTTCATTTATAACCCAAATATTTTTGTTTTGGGCATAGTTGATGGAAATCTCATGTTTTTCTCTATATTCATCTGCATGACTTTTCTCTGTATTGTTTGGTTCTTCTGCACTATTTTTATTTATTTCTCCCAATATCTTTTTCTTTCGGGGATTCTTATCTGTTGATCTCATTGGTCTCCCCCTTTTCAACTGAGCCTTAGGTTCATTTGCTATATTTCCATTATTTTGTTCTTCCGGAACAATAACTCTCGATGGAACATTCACCACGGGTATATATGATTTTGTCACCCCTTTTGTATTGGTAAGCACATCTGGTATTTGATTTGCCATATTTTGTAAATGCACAATTTTCTGAACTTCCAACTCACGATGTTTCGTAGGGAGATCAAGTTGCTACAATGACGGTGTGTACCATATAATGTCTTTTGCAGCTTTTTTAGTTCCTCTCCCTAACGCTGGAAATTCATCTTTATTAAAATGATAATCGGCAAAACATGCCGTAAACATATTACCAGTTTTTGGTTCCAAATACCGAATTATACTTGGAGATGTATACCCAATATATATATATATATATATATATATATATATATCTCCAATCTCTTTTGTGGCTCCATTTTTGTTCTTTGCGGTGGTGCTATAGGGACATATACTGCTCATCCAAAAACATGGAGATGAAATATATCTGGCTTATGACCAGATGTTAATTCTAATAGGGAGTATTTATGATATGCACTTGGTCTTAGTTGAATTAGTGCCGCAACATGCAAAATTGCATGACCCCATATCGAAATTGGGAGTCTTGTTCTCATTATTAACGGTCTACCAATAATTTGTAATCGTTTGATCAAAGACTCAGCCATGCTATTTTGTGTATGAACATGCAGGACTAGATGTTCAACATCTATTCCCAATGATATACAATAGTCATTGAAGGCTTGTGAAGTGAATTCACCAGCATTATCAAATCTTACTTTCTTTATTGTATAATCAGGAAATTGTGCATTCAACCTGATTATTTGGGCAATGAATTTTGCAAAAGCCATATTTCGTGTGTGCAATAGACACACATGTGACCATATGCTAGATGCGTCAATTAATACCATAAAATATCTAAATGGCCCGCATTATGGGTGGATAGGCCCACATATATCACCATGTATTCTTTCGAAGAATATCGGAGATTCATTCCTAACTTTGGCTGGTGATGGCCGAGTTATTAGTTTCCAAGAGAACAATCATTACACGAGAATTCTTTCGATTGATTTATTTTCCCAGAATGTATCCTAATTTTTGGCCATAGACTAGTAAAGGGAAAAAGAATAACTATTCTGGTTTTTAGCGAATGATCATTTGTATTTTTCACAATCTTTCGCATCACGACTGAATCAGGGTGCTCTAAACGTTCATGAGAGATGTTATATGTACATGTAAACTTCGAGTTTACTGTAACATATGATTCTATCATATTTATTTTTATGAAATATATTCCAGAAGATAAAGCTGGCAGCTGTTCCAATATATATTTACTTTCCAAATTGACTGATGTAATGCAAATATATTCAACACCATTTTTATTCAATGTTTCTATATGATATCCATTTCTGCGGATATCTTTGAAATTCAACAAATTTCTGCAAGATTTGGGAGGATATAATGCATTATTTATCTCAAATTTTGTTTCTTTTGACATTGGAAAACAAGTTCTTCTGGAGCCTATAATAATGTTTGCATCACCTGATATAGTACTTACGCTTCCAGCGGAATTATTTATTTTAAGGGAGGAAAAATAATTTTTATCTTTATCTTTGAGTATTGTGTGCGTTGTAGTACTAACTGCCAAACATATATCTCCGTTCTTGTTTTTGAATTCCACATTTTCGGATTTGAAAATATTCATAAAAGATGTGTTGATATAATAAAACAAACTTTATATTACAATACCTATTTTACAAGACATAAACAACATTATATTATTTTTTCTTATACAAGCACAACTAATTATACATCATGTCATACTTTCTTCTTAAGGAAGATTTTAATTAATTTCATTTTTGCTGATATCTACAGAATCAACAGCGAAATCAGCTACATCGAGATAGCTATCAGTATCTATACCGTCAAATGAAAGTCCAGCTACATTTTCAAGAGAGGGTCCGACTTCATTGTCAAAAGAAGGTTCGGCTTGATTATTAAAGAAAGGTCCGGCTTCACCATATTGGAAGTTGGTTTCCTTTTGTTTTTCTTTTTCCTTTTGCAACTCTTGCTAAATATGGAAAAAATGCTTCGGCGTACGACATGTATGCGACCAGTGACCTTTCATGCCGCATCTATAGCAACAATTTTCGTGTTGCTTATTATCAACTCCCTTTCCTTTTGACTTTTGATTATTTTTTTCATTGTTGAAATCATTAGGACAGAAAAACAACAAAAGGAAAAGACAAAAGAAAGAAAGATGTGTGCTAGAAGTGACATGAGTGAGAGAGTTGAGAGTGTGATGATTTTTCTTTTTATGTTCACTCTTTATTATTGTCTTGTGTCTATAAACTTCTTAACATGATAACCTCTATTTATAGAAGTACAGAGGTGGAAGAGAAGTAAGATATGTTTATGTATAGGTAATTATTATATATATAACAACAATATTATTATCTTTGCTTGGTTTCTTCTTCACAATATTCTAATATCTTGCATATATCAATCTTAGTAATTAGATTCAACCACAAAATGTGAGTGGACTGAATGTAACTTTTATTCCTTTGGCGCAATCGTTTACATTAGATCACTTTCTATTTTCTTATGCAGCAAGCCGAGTCTTCTTTGTAGCTGGCCAAAACCGATTAAGCAACCACACAGAATCTGCTGCAACAGAGTTCCCATCTTGGTTTCGATTCCAGCTGAAGTAGGCATGAGTTCTGTTTTTAATCTCTAACAACCCGTGCCCAAAGCTAGCTTCTCGGTACGCGGAATAGCTTGGTTGTGGCTGCATCATGCTACAAATATAGCAAAAGTCAGTCATATAAAGTGAATATGTACCAATGACAGAGTAACTAACACATAAGAGACTCTGTAACTAACTATGCTATTGATACAACTCCATCCTCAACTTTATCTATTCGTAAACTTACTCAGTAAGCAAGCCTTCCGAGTTTCCCCCATCTCCAATAGTAATGTGTACCGGAGCTGACTCGTCCGATATTGGCTCACACAGTCCATTGACAATGTTGTAAGCAATGTTAGAAATACGTTCCTACATCATTACTTAACGATCAATTGGGTGACAAGGGAGGGGATATATATATATATATGTATATACATATTAACATTGTCAGGACGTGACTAAGTTAACTTTACCGATCTCTCATAGGCATGAACATGACCTGCAAGTACAACATCAACCTTGTTTTTTACAAACCATTGTTCGTACATGACTCTCAATGTTTCACCTTCCATATAATGATGGACATAGCTATGATAAAACGGGCAATGTACTAAGACTATAAGCCATGGAGTCTCTGTTCGATTCACTCTTTTGAATTCCTTTTCCAGCCATTTGTATTGGGGAGTATATATCCCTAATCAATCAGATGCAAAAAATAAGCAACAAACCTCATCTTAAAACCTGTTTTGTTTTTCTGTCTAATTCCTTACCATAAGATGAGTAACAAGACATAACAATAATATAAGCCGATGCTCTTTTGATCGAATACCACAATGGAGAGATACTTCCCGATGTTTTATATGGCGTAGGATATCGATTCATAAAAGGCTTGAATGGCTCTATTTCACCCTATAGCAAACCAAAATAAAAATTAAAAACATTCTCCAAGTTAATATAACCAAGAAGTCAAGTTTCATGATATATTAAATTAAAATGATCTCGACTTCTGATAAAGAATATAAATCACATTCTCACATTTCATTTTGCAAAGCCAAAGAGAGAAAGAAAAGTTTGAAAGTATTACAATGTCAGGAACGTAGTCGATTTCGTGGTTTCCTGCAGTCCAAATCCAAGGTTGGTAAGCAGCATTTCTCTCTACAAACCTTCCCCAAGTATCCCATCTGTTATTGTCATGATTCGGATAGCGATCTGCGTAAGACAAGTCACCTACAAACAGAACTGTCTGTCCTTTCCCAGGATTCATCTCATAATGACTTAATGTTCTATTTGAGTCATAAGTTTGTCCAAGATCCCCTGAAAATGCATCACAAAATCCCACATCTTTTTGTTGCCTCCATGAATATGAATATTAAAGACAAGAGTTACTGTACCAATTAAGCCAAAGGTGTAAGGCACGTCAGGTCCTGGTTTAGGTGGAGTCTGGAACCAGAACTGCCTACGCCACTTCCCACTCCCAATCTCGTAGTTGTATTTCATATCAAACTGTACGCATCCATATAGAATCAAGAAGAATATTTTGAGTATCTAATTTATGTGATCATAGAAACCCTTTGAAATGTTTAATAAAAGTTATATTAAGGATTCGAATGTAATTTTTTTTTTTTTTTTTTTTCCCAATTTTAGAAACTGTAAAATTTCCCCATTTTTTCATAATTTATCAGAGAAATCAGCGTAATACTAATACCACATTTAAGTAAATATTTACATCATATGGTCTACCTTCAGATTTGAGAATTTGTAATTTGAACTTTCCACATTCATTAAATCTAATGATCCAATAACACATGAAATATATCTAATTTCTAAAATAAATCAAGTCCAATAGAATATCAGAAGTTGACTTACTTCCAAATTATCGATGGTGCAATGGTGGATATAACCAGACGTGTAATTAAAGAACCGGTAAGTGTTAATGGTTGCTTCTGCTTGTTTCTTCGATTTTCCATTTTCACACCAATATCGAACAATATTTGAACCGGGCTTAACCGGAGTTACCCACGAAATGATTACTCCATTACCTTCATAATTGCCTTGGGTTATATGAACTTGTTGAGGAGAATTAGGACCAGGAGGAACTTTAAAGACATCGCTGTTCAAAGGCATATCATCTGGTATTTCATTTCCTCTAGCATATTGACTGGTAATTCCTCCATCGCAGAACTCAACAAGAACACTGAGTACGAAGTAAATGAAGACTTTGCTTCTGAGATCAGATCTTGTACTCATCTTTGAGTTAAGAGATGAAGAACAAGATTTAGATTTTGTTTTCTTTTTCATCTTTTGGGAGATTAAATAGCTTGTCTAGTGGCCTGACACAGACATTTTGACTTCATTTTTGTGTGTTTTCCAATAAAGGTATCGGAAGAGGATATACCAACCTTTTTTATATATTTTTCTGTCAATGTTTACCAAAAAAAAAATTATTTTTCTGTCAATTATTTTATATTTTTATTAACTTTTGATTAAAAGGTTTAGAAAATAAATAAATAAAACTACAATTATTGGTGACAATAAATTGATAATTTGGAAAGAAAATAAATTATGAACTTTTCATTCATTAATTTGTTTGAAAATTTATTTTATTTTTTTATTTTGTAAAATCATAAATAATGATTTGAATTATGATTTCTATGTCTTTTTTTCTCTCTTCTTACTGTAAATTCATCTTTTTTCCGAATCTTGTTTTATATCTATGTTTTTTCAAAGAGTTTTTCATTTAAATGTAGTTATTACATTTTTGTTTTCATTAAAAGGTTTAACATAAGCTATAAAAAGAAAATGGACTATGATAAAACCCTTTTAAAATAACCTCATTTTGGCTAAACTATGACAAAAGTGTATAACAACACCATTTTCAAACTATATTATTGCTCAAACAACAACAAAACATTTAATAGATTATTTCAGTAACAATAAGACATTAGTGATTATTACCCAAATTGATTTTCTTTGCCTTTTTGTTATTTTTAAAAAACTATCTTTTGTTTTTTTAAAAAACTATCTTTTAAAAAAATAAAGAAAACAATAAACCATATAATTTACTTTTTCTTATCATCAATCCAAGTAAGAATGTATTAGTATACGTCATATTAAACTCATAATCAAGATTTCAAATCTATATATCATAAAAGTAGGAGTTTGTGACTTCCTAAGCCATCTACATCAACATAGTTTTAGTTTTTTTTTATTTCGCCACATCAGCCTATTGTTAAAGTTTTTTCTTTTTCTATTTTCATAAATTTTCGACAATTCTGCTAGAAAAATCACATTTTTATTAATTAGACTTTCGTCTATATGTCTTCTTCACCGTTTATTTTTTTTCTTAAACATGTCTTCGTCACCGTTTCATGAGGATTATTGAGTCTTATTAATACCTCACTAATTGATTTATACAAGGACTGTTGATCGTCATTTTCATCTAATATTTCAGCCCCGAATCTATAAAGCTCTTTCTATCTAAGATGTCATTGCCTATTGCTTTGATTCTTTGCAGAGGCTGAACACGACTTTGAAAGATATCACTGCTAATCTTGATGGTTACGTCGGAGGGTTTCGCTAAGGTTATACTCTTCACACTTCACAGTAGAACAGCTCCATCTCCGTTATCGATGCGTAATATCTTATCTCCAATGAGCGAAACGACACTCTTAAATATTTGATCCCTTCAGGTTAATATCAGGTTAATGATCTTAATATTAAGTTATTCTCTATTAATTAATGAAGAAATGTGCACGTGAATTTGCAAAACTAGAAATGTGATTGATTATGATGATCAGCTTATCATTGGTAGCTTACACGGGAGTGACCTATCTCGACATCATGTTTGTATCTAAAACTACTGATCCACAAGCATGATATATACTCATTTCTCTCTCGTTATCTTTATCACTATGTTTTGTTTCTGTGATTTGGGTTTGAATGACAAATAAATGGATGCAAGAGAATTGTATAAGAGGATGAAAGACATAAAGATGAACCCATTTCTTCACTCTTTGTTATCTTCAAAGCCACAGTTGAGAAAAGTAAGAAGACAATAGTTGATACAAGAAGTGAAGCAACTAAAAAAGTTTAAAGAGTCTATAAATTTGATGCTATGATCTAATTTCTTATATGGAAAAAATGTTTTCCCTCAACTTTTATCCTAGTTAGCTTGATTTTTCTTCTTTGTGATGAATGGTGGTGATGATTATGTAATTAATGGTGGCCTTATGGGGCTATGATAGTCTAGGCCTTATGTTGCTTATTCAAAGATCGATAATGAGGGTTTTCATATATATCGTGAAGAGAAATAGGCCGGTATATTGAGAAGGGTGGAATTCAGTGTGATAATAGGTATGTTGTGCCGTATAACAAGAAGCTCTCTCTCCGATATGGAGCTCATATAAATGTTGAATGGTGCAATCAATCTGGAGCGTGTAAGTATCTATTCAAATACGTGACAAAAGGACCATATTGAGTTACCTTTACTATCAGACCTACTGGTTCTGTAAATGATAAGGACGAACTACAAGATTTTTTTGATTGCCGGTACAATTTTTGTAATGTTTTTGGAAACTTACCTATTTTTTGTCGTTGGTCCTTTTTTATATATATTTGTATGACTTTATTTTTGTCACTGATAGGTATGTTTTTGCTTGTGAAGCTATGTGGAGAATATTAGAATATGATATTCATTTCCGCACAACAGCAGTTTTAGTTCTTCATTTCCACGATGATGGTAAAAAACCTATCTACTACAACGATGATGATACGGCTGATGATGTTATAGAACGTTACTCTGATGGTAGAACACAATTTCAAGATTGGTTTGAATTAAATAAGACAGATAGTTTTGCCAAGACATTGCTTTACGAGGAGATACCTAATTTCTACACTTGGAATCGTAAAGGCAAATACTTGTAAAAAAGAAGCGTTGTGGTTTTGCTTTTGGTAGGATCAATTATGTTCCGAGGAAAATTGAAGAGTGTTATTATCTCAGAATACTTCTAAATCAACAACGAGTTCCAACAAGTTATGATGACCTAAAGACTGTTGGTGGTGTTGTGTATGACTCCTACAAAGATGCCTGTTTTGTAATGGGCTTGCTTGATGATGATAAAAAATATATATTAATGCAATCAAAGAAGCAAATTTTATTTGTTCGGCTCATTACACAAGGATATTATTCGCCATTATGCTTCAGGTAGACATTTTGACTAAACTTGAAGAAGTTTGGAAAAAAACTTGGATGTTTTTGTCTGAAGACATGATTTACAAGAAAAGGAAACAGTTCAAAGATTCAGATGCTAACTATTATCTTAGTCAAATTCGTTATATATCATATATATTTGGTAATGTTTAATTTTTATTAAAAAAAAATCTTATCATGCAAGTTTTTAGTAATCCTTAATAATCTTTTATTGACAAATCTAATTATTGTAGATCTAACTTTGACCGATGAGGAAAAAAGAAATATTCCCTTCAAGAGATTGAAAAACTTCTTTCAATTTATGGGAGTTATATTAGATCATATAAGAACATGCCCGAGTTTGATATGGATGAGCTTAGCACTGTTAATTATTTGATATTGGATGAGAAGAATTACGACTGTCAGAAGTTAAAATCAGATCTTGATCGTGACTTAAAGTCAATCAATCCCGAGCAATCAAAGATTTACAATGAGATCCTCGATTATGTTATATAAAACAAAGGAGGTGTTTTTTTGTCTATGGATTCGGTGGAACCAGAAAAAATTATTTGTGGAAACTTCTGTCTGTTGCGATGAGATCGAGAGGTGATATTGTTCTTAGCGTTGCTTCAAGTGGTATTGTTGCTCTTTTGTTACAAGGAGGCAGAACTGCACATTCTAGGTTTGGAATACCTATAAACGTTGATGAGTTTAGTACATGTAATATCGCACGTGGTTATCCTCTAGGTGAGCTAATATCTGAAGCAAAGCTTATTATATGGGATAAAGCTCCTATGATGAGTAAATATTGCTTCGAATAATTAGACCGAAGTTTAAAGGATATCTTAAGATGCGAAGATCCTTTTGGTGGTAAAGTTGTTGTATTTGGCGGAGATTTCAGACAAATATTGCATGTTATTACTGGAGCTGGTAGGCAACAAATTTTATCTACTTCGATTAACTCATCCTATCTGTGGCCTAATATAAAACTTTTAGAGCTTACTCAGAACATGAAACTGCTTGCGAGAAATTCCCGATGATGAGAAGTCAGAGATAAAATGATTCTCTAATTGGCTTTTGGATGTTGGGGATGATAAAATATCACTTCCTAATGATGGCTCTCGCCTTATTGAGACTATAGTTGAAGTAATTTATGGAATCAGTAGATCATTGGAAAATGAGAAACCTAAATTCTTTTGAGACAGAGCGATATTGTGTATTACAAATGAAGATGTCAACTCAATTAATATTCGTATGCTTCATAGACTCAGTGATTAGTATACTTTTATTTATGTTTCGTCTTAAATATATCATGTGATAAATTTCTTTTCATCGATTATTTTTATATTATTTGTTTTGTAATACAGGTGATGAAATGATTTACTTAAGTTCTAATAATATAGATCCCACAGATACCGAAGCTATGGACAATCCAGCATATACCTCTAATTTCTTGAATTCCATAAATGCATCCGGTTTGCCTAAATATTGTCTGAAACTAAAAATCGGATGTCCTGTTATGTTGCTAGAAATGTCGATCCGCATGTAAGGTTATATAACGGTACAAGATTACAGATCACTCAGATGGCTAATCATGTAATCGAAGCCAAAATTATTACTGGCACGAAGGTTGGAAATAGGATATTGCTTCCAAGGATGGTTATTACTCCTTCTGATGTTCGTCTTCCCTTCAAGATGCGTAGACGGCAGTTCCCAATATATGTCTCCTTTGCTATGACAATAAACAAAAGTTGTCGCAGGTTGGATTATATCTACCAAAACCAGTATTTCTTTCATGGACAACTATATGTCGCCATGTCTAGGGTCAGTAATAAGGCAAGACTGAAAATTCTTCCCCTTAACAATCAAGAAAACTCGCAGAGCAGAACAACTAATGTTGTATTCAAAGAAATTTTCCAAAATCTCCCCGAAAATCTCAACGTTGAAAATTTTTTGGCGATCACTGTAGCCTTGATATAAATTGATGTCATAATAGGGCATCTTCTTTGGTGATTTGGTTTTTTTTTTAATACTATTTGTATGTATTGCTAACTTGGATCTAATTCATTTTATTGGTTTAGTATTTTTGTTTTACAAGTTTCCTAGAACATAATATATTGATTACAAATTCGTAATATCTTTGCATTTATCTTCGTTTCTTAGGAATTTAAAATTAGTTTTATAATATATCAAAATACACGATAAACCATAATTTATGCCGTTAAGATATATATATATATATATATATATATATAAAATCAAATATTTTGTTTCTTTTTTATTTTAAAAATATTTTGACGTTTATATTTGAATCAAATCATGGATAATCCTTATCAAAATG
The DNA here is from genome assembly GCA_900406405.1 of Lepidium africanum. NCBI lineage: Eukaryota > Viridiplantae > Streptophyta > Magnoliopsida > Brassicales > Brassicaceae > Lepidium > Lepidium africanum. The sequence continues at coordinate 19,998 of OVAX01003024.1, forward strand.
TATTTTTCGATGTGCTTTGAAGCAAATTAGGAAACAGAACAACTAATATATATCGCAATCATATACATAACATTAATTTTTGAAAACCATAATTTATTTCTTATATAACACACATAATTTAAGATGTTTGTATTAAGTTAAAACCATATTTCTTTTGGTTTAGAACTTTTAGTTAAAACCTTCTCCTATTACTTGATATTCTCTTTTTTTGTTTAGATTTCATCGATATCATATAATGTCTTTAACAGCTTTGCCTGAAAATTTTTTGATAGATATTGTTTCTAGATGTGCGGAATCGTCGTGGTTTTATATTTATCAACTCAAGTTAGTCTGCAAAAGATTTAGAGATAAATCTAATAGTCCTCGAGTTCTGCGTGGTATTTATTTTGAAGAATATCATTTCATTCCATATTGGTTTCATCCGACCGAGTTATATGCGACATATGAACTATTAGTCAATAGTGGAAATCTTTATGCTTTGTATCGTATGAGATTACTTTGCTATTTTTACGACAATCATATAGATGAATGATTATTAATGCTTCGTCATGCTTAGTGTGGAAAATTTATTGATGCCATATATCTTTACGATATCATTCTCATATGTCGTGGAAGTGTTGAAAAACAAGATGGTCTAGGAATTTATCTTATTTGATGAAGCCACTGTTGTCAACTACGTTAGAGTTCCTCGAAAGAGTTTGCAGAAGAGTCAATCGATATATCAGTTATTGTAATAATTCGTCTATCACAGACTTGAAAACATCCTATATTCAAGACATTTGTAACTGTCATGGCCAGACTAGTACATTTGTTNTTGTAACTGTCATGGCCAGACTAGTACATTTGTTACTTTCAACCACGACTTTAACCAGTATGGTGCGGATAATGACATGAATTCATCATTTGCATGTGAGCTTTGTTTATGAGATCATCAGCTTACACTACTATTATCTCGCTTCTATTTTAAATTTTCAACCATTTTTTTTATTAGTTGTAATCTTTATTTTATTGACATATTTATAAAAATTCTTATAATTTTAGTACTCTCATTTTTTTTGTATATTTATGTTTCATTTATTCTTTCAGTGATTTTTTTATATCAATTAATAAGATGATATGTTAGTGTTTCAAATATTCTTAAATATAATAATTATATTTTTTTATCATGATATATAATCAACTATTAATAGAACTTATAAATGTCAATCATTTATTATTTAGTATTCCAGTAATGAGTGTTGATATATATTGATGTTCTGGAATATTTACCTTATAATAACTATTTAATATTTAAGAGATAGTTTCGTAACATATAGCCTTAATATTTTTAAATTTAAATAACCATTTTGTTTCAGAGTAATGTTGTTTTTTCTTCTCTGTTATTTTTATCTTTTGCAAATTTTACTTCATAAAGTTCATACCTAAATAATATGTCTCTATATTCTTTTGTAGGTCACAGAAATCTCAATGAAGTCGTATGTGATTTTTTTAGCTTATGTTGTCTATTAATTAAAATATCTATATATATATCTACATATATATATATACATAAAACTTTTTATATTAATGTTCAGTAATTTAATTTTACATGATGGAATGTTTCTCATAATTGGTGCTGCCATTGTATTGACGAGAAACATTGATCTCCTTTCTAGTCTATTTAATGATACAATTCTGCAGGTTACGCAAGTTCTAAGTAGGTAGTCGAGGCTAGATTTATTACGGGAGATAGATCTGGTGATAAGGTTATAATAATAAAATCCGTTCGATTCTTCAAACCAATTGTTAGTTTCTGATTTTTTGGAATAGGCACAAACACAAATATTGTAGTTCTAAAGTTTTAGTACTCTTTTATTTCACCTATCCGATTGACCTCAACAGAAATCCTTGACCCGTATCGTATTTGGAGAGTTATCTGGTCGTTTAGTTATAGCCCAAACCTCATAAAAACTTTCAGGATTTGTTTTGAGAATTCAAACAAGAAGCATTCTGAGTTATTTAAAACATATGTAGTATAACTCAGCCACAATCACTTCCCTCTAACAAAGGAAAAAGAAAAAAAACAATACTTACCATCAATTCGTCCTCACCGTTTGTGACATTAATACGTACGAAGAATCTTTTCAACCCACCAGCTTGTATGCGTCTTACAGCTTGAACTCTGTTGTTCCATGCAGAATGCCTCATTTTTCAGATATAATTTGTTTGTGAGATTTGGAGAAGAAATGAAAAGTAAAGTTAGTTTAATACACAATAAATATTCCTTCTCCTTTTAGTCGAAAGACTTAAAGGAAATTGTGTGGCAGCTTTCACAGTTTGAATTTGTTTGCTTCAATTTCCAAAGCCTTTTTTTTGGGTTTTCAAATTTATTATTTTTAAACAAACAATGCAATTAATTTATTCATTCGTAATCTAATATAACTCAAAACTCCTAATTGATATGTCTGCATTTTAGTCAATATTAGATGCATAATTCATCATATTTTGCACCCATAACCATTGCATCTCCATCATTTTAGAGTCTTTTTAGGAACATGTTGCATATTTTGTACTTGCATTGCATATGAAGTGTTTTTAGGTATCTTTGGAGCCTATTTGGAGCATTTTGGAGTGACTATGGGCATAAGGATTGGCAAAGAACGGATTAGAATGATTAACTTAATCAGAAGAAGCTGCAAACTGAGGAGAATCAGTGCCTCGCAGGAGCCACAGTGAGTATTGGTCGCAGAGTACCAGAGTCGAAGCCTCCTAGTCTAAACTCGGCCCTTAGCCGCGAGTTGGAGTAACCTCGAAGACTCTCAACCGAAGTAGATACAGCTCGCCGACCACCCTCGTTCAATAAACTATGAGTCACGAATACCTTGAAGGCCAAGTGACGCCTCACACCCTCAACTCGAAGTACAACTGCGAGTCCTGGCAACCAACTTTATTTTTTGTTGAATTTTTCTATGCGTTGACTTTATTATTGCTTCATGTACTAGGCTATAAATACCCCTTTAACCCCCAAAAACAAGGATCACATTTTATTTCTAGATTTGGCAAAGTTTAAGATATCTTTTCTTTCATTTTTCATGTGTTGAATGCTTGATTTCATGGTAATGGATTGAGTTTTTCATTTTTCTTCTTCTATATATATATTATTCACCTTTCTATTCTCTTTGTAGTTATGTTCTTCATTTCAAATTCTGGGTATTTGCTTTTGTTCATGATTAGTGAGTAGATCCTTTAGAGCTAGTGAGGAGATGGGCTAGATCCTTGTAGATCTAGGGATTCTATCACTTGTTCAAGCTCTTTTATGTTTAGATATCTCTAATCGAGGTGTATTTAATGCTTTTTTCATTATGCCCATTTGAAATATGATCTTTGATTTACATGCCCATAAGGTGATTGTGAAATTGCTTGATAAAACCTATGATTGGAATTAGCTTCTCTAGCCTAAGGAATTAGTTGTCTAGAGTGT
>OVAX01003025.1:0-23441 GCA_900406405.1 Lepidium africanum
ATCTTCGGGAAGTACAATGGTCGATTTCACCTATTCTACTAATATGCTTTCAAATCTCGTTCATATGATGGTCACTAGAACTCGAATTCGTGATCGAACTATCCATGAACAATTGAAGAATGATTTGGTCGAGCATATATGGACCAAATTTTCAACCAATCATGATTAGCTTGATTGTGTTTAAGATTATTTATTATAGCTTAAAGTATGTTTTACAATTTTTAATTTTCCATAATAATTAAGTTATCTAAAAAATATTTTAATTTTTTTTCTAAGAAACCCACCTTAAGAACCTACCATTAATCACACTTACAAACNAACATCTCTTAACTCTACTTTTTTCTAAGCTAATCATTTTATAATACTTAGAGCTCTTAATAAGAGCTTACCAATAATGTTGGTCTAATAACCTTAAATATTATGTTGACTAGCCGTCGGCATTCGGATTTTCAGGTCGGCTTCGGATCGGGTTTTTTCGAATTTGGATTTTTTAGGTATAAAATATTTATATCCATATAAGATTTATTACTATTTTGGTTTGGTTTCGGATCGGTTTAATTCGGATTTGGGTCGGTTCGAATCCAAATTTAAAAAATCTGAAACTTACCTGAATACCCAAATAATCAAGAAATATCTCAAAAATTACTAAAAATACCACAAAAAATACCTAAAAATATAATAAAAATACCTAAAATTAGCAAAAAAATATTCATATAATACTCTAAAAATACCTAAAAAACTATAAAATCAAGTTTTCGAATACCTGTTTGGTTCTTGGTTCGGGTCCGGATTTGGATCTTAAATTTTGGTACCCGTTTGAGTATTTAGGTATTTCAAATTTGGGTTTAGATCATCCTTTTCGAGTTTGATCGAGGTTTGGTTTTTCGGATCCAGTTTCTATGCCGAGCCCTAATGTTGACTATGTTTCCTTGCTCTCTAACAATTTTATATTTCTTCAATTAATCATGTAATTTGGACTTTTGTTTTGTTTGGTGTTAAATACGCATGAAGATGAAAAGAGTACAAAAGCCACGCGCGTGACTCAGAACTGATCAGGCACGTGCCAACATAACTCGCACAGTTCTCAATACACTCGTCCCATAAAGAGTCAGGGTTGTGACTTGTGTGAGTAAGGTATCTTTTAGCACATCAGATATTAGTTTTTCAATTTATTTTATATTTTAGTTGATTAACAAACAATTTAACATTACAATTTCAAATAATATATTAATAAAAAACTATTTAACGTTACTATAAATAATTTACATCAAAAAGTCAAATTCTAAATAATTTAATATGTGTGATTAATTTCGTCTTAAATTTACTTAAAGGTTAAATAATTTTTTTTTCAAATCTTATATTAATCATATTAAGCAAAAATTATTCAGATTAAACGGAAATTAATCAAAAATCTGACTTTTAAAACTGTATAGATATTAATCGACTCGATTGGTCATCGTACGCGGATTAACCGGATAGACCGACGAGTTGTTGAACAAGGTGTATAGTCATAGCTCTGGGTCTCAGTCAATGGTACATTGTGTAATTAACTCCAATTCAAAGGGTCAATAATAATTAACGGCAAAGGTTGCAAAAAAAAACTAAATAACGGAGCAAATGGCCGGAGTGTAATACAGGAGCCGACACGTTTGCCTGCCATGATCCAGACAGAAGGTAAAAATAAACGATGTGAATAAACAGCACCGTTAAGTTTTAACGGAATTAGTCTCAGCGTTTAGTGTATGTGCTTCACGCGCTATCATGTAGAAGATGATATTAATAGTTACTTTAATCGGACGGCTGATATTGGTCATTTCCGTTATTTATTACAATCGTCTTAATCGGACGGTTGATATTGGTCTTTTCCGTTAAATGAATCGTACGTTCTTTTTCTAGAAAATTTAACATTAACCACAGTTGAAATTAATTAATAGTGGTTAAATTAAATAGTTAGAGATCAAAAGCAAAATTCCTTAATATTTATTGTGTTGTCTTGACTTTTCATTTGCCTTGTATTAAATTTTTTTAATTGCATCTTCATATTGTACTCCCTTCATTTCTAAATAATAGATATTTTAATATTTTTTCACATATTAAAAAGAATTATGAAATAACAATTTAATCTCGTTTATTGTTTTAGCACAAACAATTAAAAAGAAAAAAAAATAAATGACGGTAAACCAGAAATAATGAGTCAAATATGTATTAAAAATAAAAAATATTATCATTTTTGAAACAAATTTCTTTTCCACAACATCTATCTTTATGAATGAGGTAGTTACTTTGTGGAATTTTTTTTCCTTTTGTTAATTTTGGGTCATAATTGACCGGTCTATTAGCTAAATTCCTGCCTAATACAAGTGGCATGATTCAATTCCTGAACTTGCAAGTGCGCTTATCTTTAGTAGACTTATCACATGCTACTAATCTAAATACCAATTGCTGAATTCTTTCACGATTTGAGTAGTTTTAGACTACTCATTTAGTAATGTTGGTATCAGAAATTAGAATTTTTTTACTATCGAAAAAAGAAATTAAACCATTTTAAAAAGTAGATTTTGGGCTATATTTGAGACATTTAATTGTTTTTTTTAGATTAATTTTCTTTTGTCGAGGACGTGTGGCTCACTGGTAGTGGCCACTTTAGTTTTTTTTTAGGCATTAGAGTTCGATTCCTTCCCGATGCAAGGGGAAAAAAAAAGAGATTTTAGAATATGAGTTTTGGCTATGCATCGAACCTTGTTGATCCAATTATAAGAGTAAGGTTGATAAAAAAATTTACTTTCTTTTTTAGTTTTTTTTTGTTTTTTATGTAGGAATATTATTATTATTATTATTATTTATTTATGGTAATAAAAATGAGTTTCCTTTTAAGCAGTGACAAGACAAAACCAAAAGAATCAAACAATTTAAGAAAATGTAATTAAATGAATAAGAAAATAGGGAGATTCAACTGAAGTTACTTGAGGAGTCGAAATGACAGGTCTTCAGCATCTGAACTAAAGAGAAGTCTCTATATTTATATCTACAAGACACTTATATATATATAGAGAGAGAATCTGCATGATACCGTGAGACTTCTTCAAAACAGGAAGCAGCTCTGGTTAGGTGTGTAGAAGTAAAAAAACGGCAAGAAGTTTGTAATTGATGAGGTAAAACAACACGAAATCTGAAAGGGAGAGGAGAAGACAAAAAAAAAAGAGAAAGAGAAAGAGAAGAATCAGTTTCGTGGCTGAAGAAAAAATAAAATTAAAGAGATTTTATCTCAATTACGTTCTGCAATCAATACAGACATAACCGTTCGTTGTGTTCTGTGTTAATAAAAAAGACCATTTTTTTGCTTTTTTTTTTTTCCTCCATTGATGGGTCTTTTCTCTCTTCTCTCTCGTGTTTCTTTCATGGGGTTAAGAGTAGTGTTTACCGCGTGAAGGGTTTGCTTATTCTCTTTCATCATCTTCTTCTTCACTTCATCTTCTCTTGTGGGTTTTTCAATGGCGAATGTAGAATCTGGTCACGATTTCAGAAGTTCTTCTTCAAGTGAGTAAGAGCAGAGAGTTGAACAATTAATGCTTTATAGAATCAAAAATCAGCTTAATTAAGTTTTAATCTCTCCTTCAATGTTTACATTTTGTTTTGGTTCTTTATTTTTTGCCTTGGAAATGTGACTGTTTTTTGTTTGTTTGATTTTAGGTTTTTATCACGATCAACTATACACAGAGCTATGGAAAGCTTGTGCAGGTCCATTAGTGGAAGTTCCTCGAGCTGGAGAAAAAGTTTTTTACTTCCCTCAAGGCCACATGGAACAAGTATACACCAAATTAATCTCTTTACTTAGATCTTTTTTTCTTTTGTGTTCCCTTTTAAGTTTCTGAATTTTGGGTTTTGCAGCTTGTGGCATCAACTAATCAAGGAATTAAATCAGATGAAATACCTTCTTTTGACCTTCCTCCGAAGATACTTTGTAAAGTTCTTAGTGTAATGTTAAAGGTAAAGTTAAGATCATAATTCTTGTTTTCCTTCCCTCTTATTGTTTCTCCTTTGAATCTGTTTTTATGTTTTGATGTTAAGGCTGAGCATGAATCAGATGAAGTTTATGCACAGATCACATTACATCCAGAGCAAAAAGTAAGTTCTTAAAATGTCTGAAGAAAAAAATAACTTTTTTGTTTTTGGGAATTTTCATTTGATTAGATTGATTTTGGATTTTTTATTGCAGCAAAATGAACCTACAAGTCTTGATCCACCTTTAGTTGAACCAACTAAGCAAATGTTCCATTCCTTTGTTAAGATTTTAACAGCTTCAGACACAAGTACTCATGGTGGATTCTCTGTTCTTCGTAAGCACGCCACTGAATGCTTGCCTGCTTTGGTAATATATTCCCTTAATGTCTTCTCAATTGAAGAAACTTTTTTACTTGAATTCTCAATTTAATAACACTTTTTAGGATATGACACAAGTTACTCCTACTCAAGAACTTGTGACTAGAGATCTTCATGGGTTTGAATGGAGGTTTAAACATATATTCAGAGGTATTGATACTAATCTTTGGGGGTTTTTTGAAACTGTGTTTGGACTAAATGGGACATGAGAGTTGTATTTTTGATTTAGGACAACCAAGGAGGCATTTGCTTACAACTGGTTGGAGTACATTTGTATCATCGAAAAGACTTGTAGCTGGTGATGCTTTTGTGTTCTTGAGGTACTTTTGAGACTGAACTTCAATTGTCTAGTTTAATTTATGACATTCATGAAATAAATCTGTGCTTTTTAGGGGTGAGAATGGGGAATTAAGGGTTGGAGTGAGGCGATTAGCTCGGCATAAAAGCACAATGCCTACTTCGGTTATCTCAAGTCATAGCATGCATTTGGGAGTTCTTGCTACAGCTTCTCATGCTGTGGCTGCAAAAACACTCTTTGTTGTGATTTACAAGCCTAGGTATTTTGAAGTGTTCTTAACATGGCTTATCTTTTTTTACATGTAGACTGCTTCATACTCCGAGACTAAAGATAATCGTATTTTCAGGATTAGCCAATTCATAGTTGGAGTAAACAAGTATATGGAAGCTATGAAGCATGGATTTTCTCTCGGTACCCGATTCAGAATGAGATTTGAAGGAGAAGAGTCTCCTGAGAGAATGTAAGAATTCATTTCCTCTGATCATTCTTTTTAGGTGGTCTTGATTATGAAACCTAGAGTGTCTTCAGATTTACGGGTACGATTGTGGGAACTGGAGATCTATCTACACAATGGAAAGGTTCTGAATGGAGGTCATTACAGGTTCAGTTAATTAATCAATGTTCTTTCATTTTACTGGTTACTTATCATGTAGTCTTTATATAACGTTTTGTCTTACTCTTGCTCAGGTCCAATGGGATGAGCCAACAACAGTTCAAAGACCAGACAAAGTCTCACCATGGGAAATAGAGCCTTTCTTACCAACTTCCCCAAATTCAGGCTTAGCTCAACAACCACAATCGAAATGCAAGCGGTCAAGACCCATCGTGCCATCGGTTATAACACCAGCTCCACCTAATTTCATGTACAGCTTCCCTCAGAGCCAAGATCCCACCACTGCATCCCTTGAAGTGTTTCAAAATCCATCAATTGAGAGAAATTCAAGTGGATACTTCTCAAACAACAGCTTCAAACCCGAGACTCCTCCTCCAACGAATAGTTGCTATAGGTTGTTTGGATTTGATCTCACAAGCAATCCTCCTGCTCAAATTTCTCCAGACAAACAACCGATCGATACTTCTGGACCTGCTGAGAGTCAAGAACCTATTACTCCAACTTCAAACAATGAGGAGAAGAAGCAACAAACATCAAGGACTCGAACTAAAGTAATCACCTTCATCACTTCAATATCATATATAAAAAACAACTTTTTGAAGTCTGATTTCTTTTTGAATATTGTATTGAAAAGGTACAAATGCAAGGAATTGCTGTTGGTCGAGCTGTTGATTTAACACTCTTGAAATCATATGATGAATTGATTAAAGAACTTGAGAAGATGTTCGAGATCCAAGGACAACTTCGTACTCGAGACAAATGGGTCGTTGTGTTCACAGATGATGAAGGAGACATGATGCTCGCTGGAGATGATCCATGGGAGTAAGTTATAAACAAATCATCATAGTAAACAATTTCCAGTTAAAGATGCATACTTTGAATGATCTGTTCATATCTTTGGAATTGTGCAGTGAGTTTTGCAAGATGGCAAAGAAGATATATATACATTCAAGCGATGAGGTTAAGAAAATGACAACGAAATCAAAGATTCCTTCGTCGTTAGAGAGTGAAGATGGTAACGAATGATTAGATGATTCATCGAAGTAGCAGTTAAATTAAGGTATTTTCGACGTCGTTTTAGTATGTAAGGATCTATAGACTTTGAATCTCTGTATATAAAAAAAAAGAAACTGTACTCGGGCTTCTTGTGTTTTCTCTTCATGCCAATTTTTAAGTTGGCGAGTCAGTTTTGGGAACAGTGGTTAATGGGTCAGTTCAGACCTTTAAGTACTTGTGTTCCATGTCTTCCATAGCCATTAACTTTCAAAAACACCAAACACATGCATTTAGTTTTTTTTTTTCTAATCTGAAAACACATGCATTTAGTTATGGGTTCAAATGTCAGATTTAAAAACCGAATCGAACCGAACCGAAAACAGATACTCAAAACAGTTCAGTTCAAGTATTTTGATAACTTTGGATTTCACTCGGGTTTTACTTAGAAACGAAAATAACCAAATAAGAACCAACACTAAATTGTTACTTGGTTACTTTTGGTTAATGTTATGTAGTAATAATTTACTTGGTTACTTTTGGTTAATGTTATGTAGTAATAATTATGTTGAAACCAAAATTATTTCGTGTCTAACTTGATTCTTATTTTAAGTACTCATTCCAAACTGAAAACCAAAGAGAATCAAACCAAATTTTAGCCGGTAGCTATAAACCGGAAAAAACTAACTCAAACCAAACCGAAGAACCTAATGCCTAATACTAGTGCTAATAATGAAGGCGGTGGGCACTAAATTGGTACGAGTGATGTTGTAGTTGTAAGTGAATTTAATCCGACTAATCTTCCGCAACAAAAGAGTCGTATGGTTTGACTTTCAGTTTTGAGAAATGGTTGGAGTCAAAACAGTACCAAACTAACCAGTGTTGGATCTTCAATGACAATTACATATATTTAATCCATTGTCTTCTTCTCCGAAAGAATCATAAACAACAGAAGAAAGAAAGATGAGTCTTGACGAAGAGGAAGACGATGATGAGGCAATCATCACATCGAAACTTCAATTTGTCTTAGCTGCAAAATCGAGAAAGCTACAATATATATCATCACCAATAACAAGTCACCACATGTCATTGTCATTCTCGTCGTCTCCTGATGGTTCAATCTCTCGTGCTTCAGTTCCTTTCTCATGGGAAGAAGAACCTGGCAAGCCTAAACACTATCGTCTTCGTCATCATTCAGTCTCCAAAAGTCTTGTTTTGCCACCTAGGCTACTTCTTCCTGATGATAATACCAAAACGCCATTGACTGTGACTCATCATCATCGTCTACGTCTCACCGGGTTCAAACGGTGGTTCTGGTGGAGGAAAGAGAGAGCTGGTGATGGCTATGTGGTCAGAAAGAGTAGATTTTTCTTTCAATCAGAAGACGAAGATGATATGAAGAGAAGAACAAGAGATCTCCATTGTCTCTCTTCAGTCACTAGTTGTTACTTTTAGGTAAACTGAATAGTTATTTATACTCTCATCTTGATAAATGTTGTCTTGTCCCTTTTTTGAGAGAACCATAGTTTTCTTTTGTTTTGGAAACAAGCTATTCTAAGACCTAAGTTTTGTCACAATAACATAAATATTATGACAATTTTTAAATAGTAATTATACTATATGTATATTGGTAACAAAAACATCACAATATACACTTGACGCTTAAATCTAGTAATAATTTCATCCAAAACATTTATTCAAATTCATAGTAAACTTATAATAACTCAATTTGTTTGTAGTGTGTAGAAGAACAAGAAGCTTTTCATCAAAAGAAAAAATATAAAGAAGCTGAAAACGGTAGCTTTTAAGGAAGATGTGTCAATACGTCGTCGTTTCTGATCTGGATTAAATTCTTGATTAGTAATGGGCTTTCATGGGCTATATAATGCCCCAATAGCGTAATTATCATCGATTATTTTTATTTTATTATATGGAAGCTAGGATGCTCTGAGAAAGTGAGGTGGGCCATATTTAATAGACAAATAATTGACAATTAGTGGCTTGGATGTGATCTTCCATATGCTATAATCATTACCATATCCGAAGGAAATGTGTGGCGCAATAGTAGTGACTACTTTAAACACCAGAGTTTGATTTTTTTCTGATGTAAATGAAAGAAAAAAGTAAAAATTTTAGAGTATGAGTTTTGGCTATAAATCGATCCTTATCAATTCAATTATAAGAGTAAGGTTAACTGCCCCCACAATAATAATATTGATGGGCCATATATTATAATGGGCCAGAGAATAAAAACAGCATGACGAGTCGCTTAAGGCTGGAGAAAAAACGGCAGGCAAGGTGAAGTTAGATAGACTAAACGACACGAGAGGTGGAAAGACAGTTGTCAACATCAGGAAAGAGAAAGGATTTAATCAATAAATTAAAAAGTCCTTAGATTTCAATAAAGCTAAAATAACTCAATCACGCCCCAAAAACTGGGGCCCAGCACTTCCTTTTTGTCGCTTCCTGTCGGTCCTGAATTATTTATTTTGTAGTCCCTCATCTTTTGAATATATACATAAATAACTCATTTATTTGTTTTCGACTAAATAGACCCAAACATTTGGTATTTAGCTACAATTCATTATAAAATTCATACCTGTATTGAATTTTTGTGCATAGTAAAATTAGTTAAATCGTCTAAATTTGTGTTACGTACTTTCACAAAATCGCACGTTGGAAATTATGTTGTAATAACACGTGATTAAATATTTTTAGAATGATTATTTATAAAGAAAAAAGCTATTTATAACATAATAACTCGTGCAGTATTGTTTTGTTTGTTTGAAAAGTTTATTTGGTTTCTTATAATTGCCTCGATTTTTCAGTTTTATGTACTTTTCAAAGTTTTAATTTAATTATCTGAATAACGCGACATTTCTTATGGCTTTATCAATTTAAGAATAAAATCATATTAACTTTATGTAGCCATGTGTGGTGTAACATATAATTAATTGTCTTTTTACTAAAAATGCAAATCACAAATTGATATAAAGGAAGAAATTTTGTGTCCCCTTTTCTCATCGAAATAACATAATAAACCGAAAAGAAGTATTATTACATTTGAAGAGTAATCCACAATTTCCGAAATACAGTCAACATATATATAGTATTTTATATAAAGTTAGAAACGAAATTCATATGTTTATTGACCACATATACTAAGTCACGGATTAATTATAAACTAATCTGTAATTAGAATTTTCAAGTTCACCGAATTCGGCAACCTAATCTTACATATAACAGATAAAATATAAAGTAATTGTGATATCGATGCATGTATGTAATCATGGTAATAAATAATATTGACAATGTAATAATATTGACGGATCATAACGCAGATTTTGAGTGGGCGGGAATAGTATACAACTCATAATTCCACTCAGATTTTGTATTATTATAACATGAAATAAGTGTATTCAAAATTCATAATAAAGATTTATACCTTATTTATTTATTATATTATCATAACAGATATTGACATATATCTATATATATATATAATAGTTATACAACTCATAATGCATATAAATTTTTTGATGTCCGATTCATAATCTAAAACATATTTTCTAAAATTCCTGTAATCTTTCACCTATATAAAGAGCGATCAAACTTTTGATAGTATAAATCATCAAAAACATAACTACTTAACTACATAATTCAGCTAAAATAATCTAAAACTATTTTGGTCAAGTTGTTAAATATTTCTGTGATTTTTTTTTATGTTCAGTTTTAGTTTATCATGTGATATTACGTAAGAAAATATATTATTTCGATTATAAATCCGATTTTTTCAATTTGATGTAGTTTTTATATGAGATTATATATGTTGCTTAGAATACTGTTTTTACTTTTTAGTAATCACTAATACATATTGGCAAAAAAATAGTAAAATAGAACAACATTTTTGCCAGATATTTTTAAAATTAAAAATGTTAAAAAGGGGGACCAGAAAAGAACCAGAGAGAGAGGTCATGAGACATTATTATCACTAGTCAAAAATAACAAACCCTTCTTTTGCTTTTTCTCTCATATAAAATATTTAATTTTGTGTTTCTTCTTCTTCGTCTTCCTCTTTGGCTACTTTGTTTCATCATCCATAAAGTGAAAGCTAACACATATAGAGAGAGAGCTATATCATCCCAAATAAAGCAAAAGTCCAAACAAATAACTATCTCTCAAAACATTCTCTCTTTGCTCTTTACTCTTTACTCTTTCATGGATGCTACGAAGTGGACGCAGGTACGTAAAAAGATCTCTCTTTGCTCTATCTCTTTGTTTCTTCTCTCTAACTCTTTCCTCTTTTTTTTCTCTACTCTCATATATATATATATGCATGTATTTGTTAGGTTGTGTCTTGTTTGTAATATGGAGTTTAAATATATGAAAATTGCATGGAGAATTATTATTTGTTTGAAACTTTCGAAGTTCTGGAATGGAGTTAAAAGTAGCTACTTTAGTTACCTATAAGTTCCAACTTTTTATGTGATTTTTTATCAAATTTGATTAACGAAGGGATAAAAAAGGTATGATTTGTTATTTACTTTATGTTCTTGGTGCTTATAGCTCTGACCGATTTCTTTTATTTTTCTTTTTCTTAAATTTTAGTTTACTCTCAATTTTTTGAAATTAATTTGCCAGACATTTCAACTTCTCCAATCTTTTTCACCTGAATTCAGACTTTAAAGAATCAGGTTTTTCTTACATAATATTGTCAAGATTTATTATTATCGAATCTTATCAATCTAATTATTGTTGACAAACTTTTTTATATTGTCAGAATTTGCTATGCACCGACGATTTAACCTAAAAACCCATTCAATTGAACATAAACATTATATAAATTTGAAAAATCTCACCAAACCCTAATTTTGATGAGATTTAAGATTTTGTTTTGCTTGTTATTGTTCTCTAATTTTGAGATTATGTTTAGTGAATATTTAAAGTCTTATACATCTTATATCTATAGGGTTTTCAAGACATGATAAACGTGAAACCAATGGAGCAAATGATTTCTAACAACAACTCCAACACGTCACAACAACAATCACCATTCATTGCTACCAACACAAGACCAAACACCACCGTATCCAACGGTGGCTCCGGTGGAAACAACAACAACACGGCTACAAAAATGGAAACTAGAAAGACAAGACCACAAGAGAAAGTAAACTGTCCAAGATGTAACTCAACAAACACAAAATTCTGTTACTACAACAATTACAGTCTCACGCAACCAAGATACTTCTGCAAAGGTTGTCGAAGATATTGGACTGAAGGTGGTTCTCTTCGTAATGTTCCTGTTGGAGGTAGCTCTAGAAAGAATAAGAGATCTTCAACACCATTAGCTTCACCTTCAAATCACAAGCTTCCAGATCTAAACCCACCAATTCTCTTCTCAAGCCAAATCCCTAAGTCATCTAAAGATCTCAACTTGTTGTCTTTTCCAGTCATGCAAAATCATCATCATCATGATATGTCTCAGTTTCTTCATATGCCTAAGATTGAGAACAACAATACTTCTTCATCAGTCTATGCTTCATCAACTCCTGTATCAGCTTTAGAGCTTTTAGGTTCCAATGGAGTATCTTCAAGAGGCATGAACACATTTGGTCAAATGATGGATTCAAATTCAGTTCTTTACTCATCTTTAGGGTTTCCAACAATGCCTGATTACAAACAAAGTAACAACAATCTCTCATTCTCCATTGATCATGGGATTGGATCACACAATACCATCACCAATAATCAAAGAGGTCAAGAGAGTAATGATGATTTGAATGGAGCAAGTAGAGTTTTGTTCCCATTTTCAGAGAGCACATCACAAGAGAAGAGTCATGGTAATAATAATACATATTGGAGTGGAGTGTTCAGTAATACAGGAGGATCTTCTTGGTGAAATAAAAAAGGTTTAAAAATTTGAGATCATGAAACTTATTAGCTTCTTATCTCACTTTTTTACTTTGATGATCTATTTTTTTTTTTTTCTCACATGGGGTACTTTAGTTAAAGTTGTCAGAACTTAGTTTACAGATTGTCTTTTTATTCCTTCTTTTTTTTGGTTTTTTTTGTTTAATTAGTATTTTTAAATATATATATTTCATAATTGGGTTTGATGGTAATTTATGGAGGGTAGAAGAATACGTGAATACTAGGGCTTCGTGTGTAATCAGTGAGATCTGTATTCATCATTTCTTCTATTCGTAGAAGTATTTGTGTAATTTATTCATCTTTATATCTAATCATAATCCAATCTATATTTATATTTCGTAAACCTAAACTTTTATTACATGTTTAAAATTATATTTATGAGTTCCAATCCTCCAATGTTATAACTTGGCATTATGAGTCGAGTGATAGTACAAACTTATATATGAATTCATCGAAAATATATATTATTGACAAAAAAATAGCATTCGATTGGAGGTTATATGTATATATTTACATAAATTATGAACGGTAATAGTGGAATCTGACAATACAAAAATTATGGGAGTATAGTTTAACATTTGATGTACGTATACGGTGGTATTACCAAAATATTTGGCGCATTAATTAATAAGAAGGTTATCATAAAAAACTGAATATAATTTGAAATTGTATTATTCGTTATTTTCATTAGTAATAAAACGAGTGATTGCATTAGTGGTTGCTTATTTTGGTACGAATCATAATTCTATGGTTAAAACGAATGTTTAAGATTATATATATATGTATTTAACTGTTTATTTCGAACAAATTTATTTATGAACGTGTACCTGCCATAACTCTAACTATATGTTTTTGAGCAACGTTTTTATCTGCATGTGGCCTTTAAGCCTAGTGACATGTAGTAAATGTGCTAAAGTTAAACGTACTTGCATATCCCAAGATCGAGTTCCACCACCTGCATTATATACAAACTTTTTATTTAACTATATATTCATTATTCTTTTTTTTTTTGAATCACCTACAAACGAAGTAACCAATTGGACAAGTAATATTTTTATAGTTAATACGATTAGATGATAAAAGTAAAGATGATCCGGAATAATTATCCACGCATAGTCATGATTATCAAATCCCAAAGCATCGCATTTTGGGGACACTGATATATATTTTTATATTTATATTTATATATAGAGAGCTCTTAAGCTTTTTGACTTTTGTGTCCGTGCGTAAGTTTAGGCATTGGCAATGTTTTTTGTTTTCAAAATCGAAATCTATCATTCAAATATTTTAAATTTTTCAATTGTGTGAGATTACATAATTTTCTAAAACATTGTAAAACTTACATAAATTGTAATTAGAGCTCACATTGGAATTATTTTCAAAATCCTTCCTAATAAAAAAACTAAACTCAAATGATAGTAATTAGTTTGCTTATGAAAGGTTTTTATGAATCATTACAATATAAGAAGTTCAAGCTACGAATTAACTCACTAACAATAACAAATAAAACCTAATTAGGTCTAAGTTAACCTACTCCTACTAGAAGTCGAATGTAACATTAAACCACGTTGAGAAGAATTTTAGATTTTGTAGTATATGATAATTTGGTCATATTAAGTAATTATTATGATTTGCAAATAATAATATAGTAATCTAATTTGATAAAGCAAACACCGCACTAAGATTCGGACCGACGTCACTGTTTCCTTCAATTCTTGTTATTACCAAATTACCGTAATGTCACATTCCACTCTGACATTTTTTATTGTCCTTTTTATAATATAAACTCATAAAAATTAAATAATTAAGCCGTACCTTCTCGGTTCATCCACCTAATCCGCTAATTAATCTCTTTTACCAAAACCCGCTAATTAAATATATATATATATATATATATATATTGTTCTGAAAAACAACCATAATATATCGGATGGATAGATCTCTAGAAACTTGTTAGTGTTTATTTTGTCAAACAATTTGAATCTACAAAATCAAATTTATAATCAGTCATTTAAGGTCCTAAATTCTAGCAATGTCAAATGAGAAAAATACAATATTTTTAGAGTGAAACTCAGATGAGAAAAGTATTTCAAGTGGCAGCGTTACTTAAATATATAGAAACAGGTATACCAAAATTTTATTTGGATAAAAATCTCTTATCCGGAATCTCATTACCGGAAATTCACCACCTGAGCTCCATAGCATATGCTTCGACATTCATACCTTTTCGAAGGTTTTCTTCTTTTTTTTCTCAATCGTCGATGGTTTGGAAAAGACATCATTGAATGCAATTGTAACCTTTTTTAATTAATATGAATGTAGTGAAGTAGTTGATGGGAAAAGAAAAAAAAGTCAAGCAGTGGTGCTAAGTAGCTTAGGTATTAGGGTGTAAACATACAAAATTTCTGGTTCAATTTTGCTTAAAATTTAGAACAATGTTTTTAAAATTCCATCGGTTTTAGATTTATTTGAATGATATAGAGTTCTTACTAGTATAATACTAAAAATTCAGGTTTTTCAAATCTTGATATTTCACATGATATATAAATATTTATCAAACTTCTATATTCCTAAAATTTGTAAGGTTTTCTCAAATTATTTTATTATCAAAAAGAAACATAGTACATACGTATTTTTGACTTGGAATTTTATCGTATGGGATTACATGTCTGTTTAAAATCAAATTCTGATAATGCCCACTTTATAATGCTCGCCAACCAAACATGAGTTTTCATTGGCTTTGTGTTTATTTTGTTTATTTAATTACTGACTAATTTTGAATAATTATAATACTCTTTGTTTTACATTTAATTATGTATAAAATCAAACAAGATATTCTCCTAGTCTATAACAAATCTATAGATTATATGCGCGCATGGTCCCTTTATTCAAAATTATTTAGACAAAGATAACGCCATTGGATCGATCTAGTCAACTATTTCTTTTATTTTTAATTCATTTAAAGCTGTTGTTATCTTCAGGGCAAAGAAATCGAAGGAATAAAAGTACCTGTCTCTATAATTCTATATAATTCTATTTTTTTAACTAATAAATTAGTTGTAAAGATCAGAATTACTTATACATAGATTGTTTATACGTCTACACTTTCCCGTATATTATAAAACTATCTACAATAGCAATCTTTCACGAGATGATAGTCATCAAAAAAGAATAATACTAAAATATTAAATAATAATATTTTATTGAAAAAGTGTTTCAAAAATGTAATGGTGGTAGTTCTTAAGATTTGGAGAGACTCTTATAACAAAAAAATATTATTTATTATTTTATTATTATTTTTTTGTTGGAAAGACTTACGAGAAATTTGTGACATCCTAACTCGAATTTTTTATGTCTAGATTAAGTTAAGTCTGGCCATAAGCAAGCCAAACACTTGGTCTAATATGGTTCCACTTTTATACTTAGTGAAATTCGATTGTGACAGTTTGATAAACCCAAAAATAATGCATAAACTTCAATAAATGGGGTTCTTGTACAATAATTGTTTGGCTAAAATGCTTATTATATGTATGTAGACCCAATAATCTCAGTCTTATTCTATCCTTCCACCATCCCGCCTTGGTCTCGCTCCTACTTAGCCACTTTCATGAACATTGGGTGAATCATCACCTACAATCACGCAGATTGGATAAGCAACAAAATTGTTTAGTGAGTCGGTCATCCCATCCCACCAGGCCAAACCAGAAACGCAATCAAACAATAAATCAATCAAGTCATATAACAAATCAATATTCATGCACAGAGTTCGCCCAAAACTGTCATTTTAACTACCCAGATTCACCCGAATAATTCAAAGTAATATTCTGGGACGAAAACAGTAATCAATCGGTCAGAATATACAGACAAGCAAGCAATTCTAACCCATCTAAGACTTAATCCCATCTATTGCCCGAAAACGATCCCAGAATGACCATAACGGTCCCGAAACTCACCTTTGCCTTAGCATTTTCTGACACCTCTTGACGCTGGTTCAATTCTGATTGCGCGGAACTCGCCGAATTCAACCACGATCAACCTTTTTCTCGCACAGAATTGATCGAAATCACCCTTAAGCTTTCACAAAATCTTTTCTTGCTATTTCCTTAGAGTTTTTCTCGAAATTAGGTTAGGATCGGCGGCTTAGGCGAGTATTTATAAGGTTTTGGGCGGTGAAACCCTAACCTTAGCTCCCTTTGGTTCGACCGGGTCTAATTCCACTTAAACGAAACCAGATCCAATTTCGCGATACAACCCAACCGTATCGGCTCTCAACCAACCTAGCCAAACCTCAACCCAACCCATCCGGATACACACCTTTCATGTCCGATCACAGACAAGACTTGTCCGAATGTCGCCCCTCGCCCGAAAAACTCGGACCTTGTCCGAAGGTCGACGTAGCTGTTAAAAATAATTCTTAGTTTGGGCCTTACACGGCCTTACACGGCCCACTTAGCTAAATTTTACGGGCTGCGTTGCCGAAAAAGTTTGGCCCAGTAAAGTAGATATTACGAATTTAAGAGTCGGCGTGAGAAACCGTAAATGCAATTAAAGACGTAAAATTTCTGATAAAATCTCCAATACTAAAAAGATTAATAGTCAGTCACACAACATAAGATTCATAGACATAACAAGTACTTTCATTATCAAAAACATATTGCCACTCAAAACACGACATCGAAGATCTACTCTACTTCCCAAACACAACTTCTGCATTGTTCTTCTTCTTCATGGTCTTCCTCTTGGCACTGGAGAGCGACTGTTCCAATCAAAAACATTACAGAGACATCAATGAGTGTTGTGTATAGAGTTAGAAATCAAAGCCATTATTGTTATACTTACCTTCTGTATCGGTCATAACCAGGACTCCTATGTCTACCATAATCAGAACTCCTACGTCCATAATCTGGACTCCTGCGTCTTTCATAAGCTGCTGGACCTTTGTATCTGTCGTATTCTGGGCTTCGAGGACGACCATAATCAGGACTTGGACGTCTACCATAATCAGGGCTTGGACGCCTGCCATAATCCGGGCTTGGTCGCCTACGGTACACAGGACTAAGAGATCTTCTAGGGCTACGAGCACCATATCGATCATCTCTCTCATCATCATCCTTCAATGCATACTCCACAGAAACAACCCTATCCAATATTTTGCTGCGGGACCAAATGGAATTTTTAGCGAGGCAAATACAAGTATACACACTACATGTTGCGGGGAAAAACTAAAAGGAGGATGTGTTGTTTTTACCTTCTTTGAGTAGCTTCAAGGGCTTTGGTAGCATCTTCTTGTGTTTCAAACTGAACAAATGAGAAGTTGCGTCTGATTCGGACATTGATGACCTTGCCGTAGGGCTCAAAGTGTTGTTCAATGTCACGCTCTTTTGTTCTAATAGGATCGAAGTTAATGACAAACAGTGTCTTTGTAGGCTTTAGATTTGAAGCAGCCTTCCCATCACCACGAGGCCTGCCACGTTCACCCTGAAAACCAACACAAACTTTAGATACTTTTTCAAAAATGTGAGACAGAGTGAAAGTTTCTATAAAAGCTAGAAAAACAAATACCTTTGCCCATTCAACTGATAACCGACGTTTCTCATATCCAAAAGGAAAATTGTCAAGCTTGCGAATCGCGTCTTCAGCATCACGTTCATCCTCAAAGTACACAAAAGCATATCCTGCAACAACAAAAAGCGCAACAATTACAAAATGCAACAAAAAGAATGACAATCCTCCAGTACATTGATCCTGTAATGCTGTATTTATAGCCAACAGAGCAAATCATGTTTTCCCTAGAAAATAACTAAATAAGATATACAACACCTGCATATACGTGAAGGCTGGTGTACATGAGATGTAGAGGCGTTCCATGATGTAGTAGAAAATCAAGAATTGTAGAATAACAAGGAAAAAAACACCAATTTCTTTTTTAAAAACAAAATCTGAGTGATTGCTAGGCATGCTTCAACATTCTGATAGCAGGAGTTCAGATATGGAAGACAAGGCATGGCATGATGAATTCAAAAGACTTCCATCTGACTATCGATGATTGATTGGTATAGACAGACAAATTCCAAAGTTTCTCAAGAATCAGCGAAGATTGGTAGGCACAACATGATAAAGGCAGGCATGAAAATGTAGAAATTTATTTGCAGGAAGAAGATGGCAAGCCCAGGAAAGAAACTCATGTTCCTTTGAAGAAAAGTTCCTGCGACCAAATAAACACTCAATACAAGGCATCCTCTACTGTATAAACCCCTAATTCACTACACTTCCCGGGAAAGTATCAAAACATGTACGTAAATGGCAGTAAATCAAAAATATCCAGAATCCTAGGTCAAAATCGAACCTAAACCGAAAGCGAAGACGATCAAACAAAAACAATTCTTTCAAATTTTCTAAAACTATCAATCACCGTCGTAGAAATTAGAAGATACTTTACCAGATTTCATGTCCACTCGCTCCACTCTTCCATACTTTCCAAACAATCTTTCCAACTCCGATTGGCGAGTTTCATACTCGAAATTCCCGACGAACACCGGCCTCATCTTATCTAAATCCGCAAATCCTAATGATCCAATCACACCAAATTAGAAACAATTATCCGAAATTAGAAGAGAAATCGACAAGAGCAAGTCAAATCATCGATGAAAATTTACCTTGAACGAACGTAGAAGAAACGAGAAACAAACCCTAGACGACGACACTCGACGAAATATGGCTAAGCCTGGTTGACTTAAAAAGCCTTTTGCCTTGAGGGTAAATTCGGAAATTACTATAATGATGGGCCTTTTTATAAATTAGGCCCATTTCGGAAGTATGAAGTTTGGAGTCTTTCTCTCTAATGATCCTATTCAATTTATATAGTTTTAGTTAAAAATAATAATTTTTGGCTGTTAGTTTATAGTTAATCGTTGTCTTTTAATCCTTCCCAACAACTTTTTTTGGCTACACTTAGATGGTCTAATTCACTTAAATATTTTATCATATGATCATTAGTTCATGTGAAATGTAATGACATGTTATTCTTCTCACATTTTAATATGTCCAAAAACTCAGAATCAACAATTTTGTTTGCATTAGACTGATGGTAAGGAGTAAAATCATTAGGTATACTAACCAACCACTTTGATCAACCTATTATATCAAATCTTTACATTTAGAAAGAAAAAAAATTGGAATTCGAATGCAAAAATATTATTTTGTCTGTCAAACTTCCTCAGTCTTATAGTTTAGATGACTCAACTAATAATTTTGACAATAATTTTGACAGTAAATATATAATCGATGTTTCCAACAAAAAATTAGTAGAGATTTTAAGGGGCAAATTTTGGATTAAGAATCGGTTATATCGGTTTAATTGTTTGAAAAAAAACAATATTTTGATGGACTAAAATTGAGCTATTTGAATGAAACTTTTGAAAATACAAATCTGTGTTTCCATCAAATTTTGAAAAACAAAAACAAAATATAGAACAATATTTGTATCCTTAAGCTTATGTACATCTTCAACTAAAAACAAATAAAGAAGCATTATGTTCAGACTTTTATAACCAATAAGAGAGTTCAATCTGTCAATTGACTTTCAAAATGTTTAATCATGAACCGTTCCTTAGTTCTCGAGCCAAATCGAACGACTGAGATTTTCTATTACTTTTTAATCTCAATAGACCATAAAGCTTTCTAAACTCTTTCACCGCCGGTGAACTTCCTCCGCCACATAACGGCCCACTCAAATCTCTATCGTAATCTTCCGATGGAGATAATCGCCGTCCGATTGCCGGAGTTCCTCTACGATCTCCGTCGGTTTGCAAAGCGTTGATCACAGATTTGAGAGCTCGGCTTGGAGAATTTCTGTTTGCGATCATTAATTCTCCGATCTCGGCAGGGCTTAAAGACGCACCGTTTTGGAATATTCCTTCAACTTGAGGAAACAGTTTGTGATCTGTTAAACCTAAGTAATTATTCGCTAACGTCTTAAACGCCGTGAAATCACATAACGGAAAATGAATGTGAACGTCGACCCGACCCGGTCGGAGCATAGCCGGGTCAATTTGTTCCTTCGCCGTCATTGTAAACACCATGATTCGTTCATCGGCGCCGCATGAACTGAGAATTCCGTCTGTGAAATTCAAAATTCCGGAAATGCTTAGAGCCGTTGACTTCGAAGAGAGAAACCGATCGAGATCTTCAATCACAATCATGGATCGAGACGCGGTTTGTAGCAGAATCATCTTGAGATCTGAATCATCTGATACTTTCGATAGATCTATATCGTAAACATCATAGTTTAAGAAATTCGCCATCGCCGCCACGAAGCTTGATTTTCCGGTACCGGAAGGTCCATAGAGGAGATAACTCCGTTTCCAGACTCTTCCAAGTTGATTGTAAAATTGTTTTCCCTTGAGAAACAATTCCAGATCCGATTTCACTTTCTCCTTCAGATCCGTTTCCATGGCGATGTTATCAAAAGTACAAGGATGAGTAAACGGAATCGATCTCCACCTTCCGTTCTTCTTCGTCTCGTTACCTTCTCCAGCGACGTTTATGAACAGCTTCAGCTCCATATTTCTCTGTTCAAGCTCTTCCGAAACATCATGAATATGTTGAAGATACCGAGCAAGGATTCTTCGTTTATCAGCTTTACGAATCTTCAACACAAAATTCCTCACACCTTCATCATCTTCTCCATTAATCCAACAAACTTTAGCAGTAAGAAACTCATCGCTAATCACCTGATTCCGATCGAGACGGAGAATAATCTCTGATGGTTTTTTACCAGTGAAGAGATTAGTGAAATCGGAATTCTCAATCGAGCTAAGAGAATTGAGATATGCATAAACTCTACGATACAATTGATTCTCCTGCATGATATCGTTGAATTCAGGAACCTTGTAGAACTGATAAACATGAAACCAATCGATGAATCTCCTCTTCCATGTTTTCACGATGTAAATCAAACCAGTTTTGAACAAAACAACTCTTACTAAGAACAATATCACCACAACAACGAGTAAACAGAGAATCGAATTACGGAGAATCTCCATGGCTAAAGAATTTGAACACAATCAATAAAGAGAGATTCGAGGTTTAAGTAGAGAAAAAATCAGAGGCATGTTGTGATGGAGATTGAGAGTAGACAAGTAAGAAGAATATCTCTGCGAAGAAAAGAAAGAAGAGACGGAAAAAGGACAAAGATCTTTTAGAAAAGAAAGAAAGAGGCGTGACATGGACGAGGTATTTTTGGTATTTTACAAAATATCGGGACGACTTAACACTTAAATTGAAAACCGAACCGAACCGAAATTGAAATATGTTCACGTAAACGTATTCAGCTTGGTTTTAGATTCTGATAAAGAATTGTTCGCTGTCAGTATTTTAGTAATTTTAGTTTTTAGTTCGGTTTAGTTTTTAACCGAGAATCGAAAATAATCAACTAGAAATTGATACCCCTCCGTTTCACAATAAATATTGTTTTAGATTATTATTTTTGTTTCAAAATAAATATCGTTTTAAATTTATGATGTAACTTTTAGCATAAATTATCTATTTAAACAGTATTATTAACTAATAAATAAAAATAATATCAAGAGTTAACTAATTTTCAAGTGTATAATAAAATTTTAGTATGTTTTCTTAATTTGTGTGAAAAATAGTAGAACGACATTTATTATGAAACAGAAGAAATATTAACTTATACTCCCTCTGTTTCACAATAAGTGTCGTTTAAGATTATTTTCTCGTTTCAAAATAAGTGTCGTTTTAAATGTACGATATAATTTTTTACCATAAATTATCTAGTTTAACCTCATTATTAACCAATAAAAAATAAAGAATGTCAAGAGTCAACTAGTTTTTAGGGGTATAATAAAATTTTAATATTTTTTTTTAATTTATGTGAAAAATGTTAGAATAACACTTGTTATGAAACGGGTTGGGAATATTAATTAATTATATTATCTATATTTTTTAGTTATTTAGTTACTTTTAATTACTATTATGCTACCTCTTGTATTTATAGTTTCGGTTATTATTAGTTATAAGTAACTACTTGAAACTAAATAGAAGCAAAATTATTTTGGTTCTAATTTAGTTTACATTTCGAATACTCATTTGAAACTAAAATCAACGAGAAACCGAACTAAAATTTAGCACTTATTTATATGGTTATTATAATTTCAGAGCCAAAAGAATCCAAAATTAAAAAAACCTTATCAAAACCAAACCGAATAACTTAATGCTCGTGATGACTACTTAAATACGGTAGCTGGATTATTCTTGTTGGTTTTACAAAGAAACTTTGCCACTATTTAATCGTGACAAGATAAACTATAAAGTCAACTTAGTTGGCGAAAAATGATTTTATTTCGATTTAAGAGAATGAGGAATTTTATGACTCGAATATTCCACAATAGTTAACATTTTAATTACGACACCAATAACAACGAATATAATAAAAACATCGTATCCGATATTTTGTTTACCAAAATTGATCTATGGTTTATTCATATATAAAAACTCTTGTAATTGAGTAAGAGGTACGAATTTGAGGAAAGACTCTTTCAACTGCTTCAAACGTTTAGTTTAATAATAAACCAATGAAGTTAGTAATGCGAATATTATTCATAGATACAATTAATGAGAATATTTCTTTTTTTCGATAATTGGATCGACAAATCTCGATCCATAACCTAAACCTCAGAACTAAAATTTT
Organism: Lepidium africanum; assembly: GCA_900406405.1. Taxonomy (NCBI): domain Eukaryota; kingdom Viridiplantae; phylum Streptophyta; class Magnoliopsida; order Brassicales; family Brassicaceae; genus Lepidium; species Lepidium africanum. The sequence continues at coordinate 22,927 of OVAX01003025.1, forward strand.
TTAAAGTCTCTAAATGTCTGTTTCCACACTTCTTTAGTGTTACCATTTCAAGCTACCATAATGCAGCGAAGAAGAATCGAATCATTGTGTCAACTCATTAGCTGAATCATCCTAACTCGGTATGATAATATTATTCGTATAGATACAATGAAAGTGGTCCTAGCAATATGAAATATGAAAATTTGTGAAAAAAGATTAAGAATATTCATTGTCATCATCCACCTTATGCTATTATTCTCTCGACTACGTAATTCGTATATATGCCAATTGCTAGTGTCAAATCATCACCACAAATTACTGATTAAAGACATAATTAAAACCTTAAATTAAATTCATTAAAATTACTAAACAATATATGGTGTACATACACTACAAGAAAACGCAAGATTTGGGACCTTTTTTTACAACGCATTTACAACGCAGCTGATTTGGGACGGTTTAGCAACACGTTTAAAACGAAATAGAGATTCGTTGTAAAAGAGTTGTAAATTTACAACGCAAAATTTCGTCGTAAA
>OVAX01003026.1:0-23440 GCA_900406405.1 Lepidium africanum
AACTAACCCCGAAAGAAACCTCTGTAGAACACTTAAGAAGCTTCAATATCGCCAAAGTGAACTCCGATATTGTATCCCTCAGTAACCCCAAAAAGATAAGAGACGCCAAGGAACACCTTCTCCCTCGCCGATATACCGTTTGAGCAGGCATCAGCTCTAAACGGGTAGATCCTAGATCAACATACAACCACCAGAGAAGCTCTCCCTTCGGAGACTTCGCCGGAGCAAACATAACCCTATTTTTTTCACTCACCGGATCAAACATCAGTTGAGTCGGTCTCCGTCGTGGTGTTGGGTTGTACCTAGCCAGAGATCGCCGAATCCAATCCCCTCTCTTCCTTCCTGAAACCTCCAGAACAGATTTGGGATAACCTAGAAACTTAACCAACTTCCTTGACCCTCTAACCTTCAAGGCCGTCCGTAGATCCTGATTAACCGCCTTTCTCTCCCTCATCGAGAGAATCGTCGGCGATTTCTCCTTCATCGGCTCCGATAGGTTTAAGCCCAAAGGGGCTGTTCTTCTCCCTCCATCCTCCCACCTTCTCCAAACGTCGCAATGGTCTCAGCTTTCGGTTCTCTGTGACGCCTCCGTCGCTCTTCTCGTTGTCTCCGCCTCGTCGCTATTCCCTATTACTTAAAGTAATATCGTTTTTTTCTGGTCGAGTTTAGGAGGAATATATTTACTTTCATAGTTTCATTAAAGTTTAATTCTAAAATTTTCTAAAATATAATTCATATAGTGATTTAAAAATGAGCCAAGAATTGGCAATAACGGAACCGGTCTTAATATTTCCGATTGGTAGCCTACAAAACCGAATTAGCAAATTTGGCCGGTTCAGCTTTCGGAATTTGTGTCGAGTAACCATCACTACGTAATTGTTGATAGCTGAGTAATAGGGCTATACCTAATTTTATGGGCCTTGAAAGTGAGCCCAATAGATTTGAATCCGAAAGCAAAGCCCAAAACAACAAAGCCCCGTTTCGTTCTGATTCAATTCTCGACGTCTTCGTTTTGCTTCAAAGAAACAGAGCTCTCTTGGCCGCCGATTTTAGAGCGTCACCGTAGGTTTGTGAATCCGTTAAACCCTTACTAGTTTAAATGCGAAAGTATAAGTTTCAAACTCGAACATATTTCATTGTGAAGAGTGTGCCTTTCTCAATCTTGTTTCTGATTTGTTTATTCTGTAGTGAAGGATTTGCGGATATCGAGTTCTCTTGTTTTGGAGAAATTTATGAATACCCAAGTGGAGGATTTAGAGATGCTCGGGAAAAGAAAAGTAGTTGAAAGCTCAAAAGTATCTGATGAGACTCCAATGGCAGAACCAACGAAGAAGCGTAGAAACCTAATAAAGGCTTGTGTACATGAAGTTGCTGTTCCGAATGATTATTTACCAACAAAAGATGAATCTATTTATGGAACGCTTGATAATCCTGTTTTCAATGGAGAGAATGCCAAAACTTACCCGTTTAAGCTTGACCCTTTTCAGAGTGTATCTGTAGCATGTTTAGAAAGAAAGGAATCGATTTTGGTTTCTGCTCATACTTCAGCTGGTAAAACGGCTGTTGCAGAGTATGCCATTGCAATGGCTTTTAGAGATAAGCAAAGGGTTATTTATACTTCTCCATTGAAAGCTTTGAGTAATCAAAAGTACAGAGAGTTGCAGCATGAGTTTAAGGATGTTGGTTTGATGACTGGTGATGTCACTCTCTCACCTAATGCTAGTTGTTTAGTTATGACAACAGAAATCTTGAGAGCAATGCTTTATAGAGGGTCTGAAGTCTTAAAGGAAGTTGCTTGGGTTATTTTTGATGAAATTCATTATATGAAGGATAGAGAAAGAGGAGTTGTTTGGGAAGAGAGTATTATTTTCTTGCCACCTGCTATTAAAATGGTTTTCCTTTCAGCAACAATGTCTAATGCTACTGAATTTGCGGAATGGATATGTTATCTGCACAAACAGCCGTGTCATGTTGTGTACACGGATTTCAGGCCAACACCTCTGCAGCATTACTCTTTTCCTATGGGTGGAAGTGGACTGTACCTCGTGGTTGATGAGAATGAACAATTTCGGGAGGACAATTTCAATAAGATGCAGGCTACGTTCCCAAAACCGAAATCTACTGACGGGAAAAAGAGTGCAAACGGAAAATCTGGTGGTAGGGGTGCTAAAGGTGGCGGTGGATCTGGTGATTCCGATGTGTACAAAATTGTAAAGGTATGCTCTTGTATATTGTTCATATGTTGCTACTTGTGGGCTGTGTTCGCTGATTATTTTCACAATTTCAGTATTAAGTTGTTATATATGCACTCCGTTTAGGAATTATTTCTAGCATTAGAACTCTCTATAATGTTCAGAATTTTTCTGAAGTGTAGTATTGTTAGTTAACTCTTATCTGTTGTTGTAGATGATCATGGAAAGAAAATTTGAACCAGTCATCATCTTCAGCTTCAGTAGAAGAGAGTGTGAACAGCATGCATTGTCTATGTCAAAACTCGATTTTAATACAGAGGAAGAGAAGGAGATTGTGGAACAGGTGTTTACTAATGCTATTCAGTGCTTGAATGAAGAGGATAGATCGTTACCTGCCATTGAACTTATGTTGCCGCTCCTCCAACGCGGTATTGCTGTTCATCATTCTGGTCTTCTTCCTGTCATCAAGGAATTAGTGGAGCTTCTTTTTCAGGAAGGACTTGTGAAAGCTCTTTTTGCGACAGAAACCGTAAGATGATTTGGAGTTAGATTTTTCTTCGATTGTTTAACTAATGTAAATTTTCTAATGTGCTGAATTATTCTTATTTCCCCAACATTGCTGTTGTATCAGTTTGCTATGGGTTTGAACATGCCCGCAAAAACTGTAGTGTTTACTGCTGTAAAAAAGTGGGATGGTGACAGCCATCGTTACATTGGATCTGGTGAATACATTCAGGTGAGTGGTAGTTTGTTGATGCTAGTAATGAATTCAACGAAGTGGCATAAATTGGTATTGTAGTAATTGTCTTCTTATATCAATGCTTATAGATGAGTGGCAGGGCTGGACGTCGTGGAAAGGATGAACGTGGTATCTGCATTATTATGATTGATGAACAGGTAAAGTTATTAGTACTTAGGTAAATGCATTGTTTACCGATGCAACTATTTATTCCCATCCACGAATATCACAGCAGACTATAAGCAAAGAATTGTATCATCTATACTGTATTTGAAGAAAATAGGATTTTGTTTATGGTGTTATTTCGACAGATGGAGATGAATACACTCAGGGACATGATGTTGGGCAAACCGGCCCCGTTGCTTAGTACTTTTAGGTTGAGTTACTACACAATTCTGAATTTATTGAGTCGAACTGAAGGACAATTTACTGCTGAGCATGTTATAAGGCACTCGTTCCATCAATTTCAACATGAAAAGGTACCTGTTAAAGTTGTTTCCTTTTTCTCTCTCTAAATTTGATTTACAATCGTTTAATGCTAATTTTTGCTGGTGTTTCAACTTTAGGCTTTACCCGATATTGGCAATAAGGTGGCCAAACTTGAAGAAGAAGCTGCCATCCTTGATGCTTCTGGAGAGGTGCTCAAGACTTTCTAATCTCGCATCTATAGGATTATTTGGGTCCGTTCTCACTTCATAAGTTATTTGCAGGCGGAAGTTGCTGAGTACCATAAGCTAAAACTTGACATAGCTCAACATGAAAAGAAACTTATGTCAGAAATAATAAGACCTGAAAGGGTGCTTTATTTTCTTGATACTGGTCGGCTGGTAAGTTTTCATAAAGTTTAGATACTTGATTAAAGCCTAGAGGTTTGGAGTCACTGATCCCCTTCTGCAGCCTGCAAATGGTTGACCGGTTTCTTTTTGTTCCTCCTTGTGTTGGAAAAAGCCCTAAAGCAGTGTTATGCTTTGTTATTGATGATTTTCTTATTATAATTTCATATGAGTTATATATATTATCAGAAAAGGATGGTTAGTAAGAAGTCGTACAATACATTTCTTCCTTATCTATGTTCATAGCTTGTACCTAAAGCGCTGCAAGTTAATCACTATTATATGGCATAAAAGATGAATGCTCATGGGTTCCATCATGTTGTTCCATTATGTTATTAATAAAATATTCTCAGGGATAATAGACAATTTTCAAAGCTAATTATTCAGTGGGAATATATAGTATATGAGTGCAGAACATGACAGTAAGTTGTTGATATAGCAAGAGCTTCATTGTAACTTACTCGCACGCATTTATGTACAGGTTAAGATACGAGAAGGTGGAACTGATTGGGGTTGGGGAGTTGTAGTTAATGTTGTTAAAAAATCTTCAGTTGGAACTGGCTCGGCAAATGGTGGCGGATATATAGTGGATACCCTACTTCATTGCTCTACTGGTCTTAGTGAAAATGGTGCAAAGCCAAAGCCATGCCCTCCTCGTCCTGGGGAAAAGGGTGAGATGCATGTGGTGAGCACACTTTCATACTCATTGAACTTGCATATTATTCTATTTATATGAGTAGTGGAGCTCTGAGAATTGTGCTTTATTAGGTTCCTGTTCAGCTACCCTTAATCTCTGCTTTGAGTAGACTACGGATATCAGTTCCTTCTGATCTTCGGCCAGTAGAAGCAAGACAAAGTATACTGCTTGCAGTACAGGAGTTGTCGAGTCGCTTCCCTCTAGGGTTCCCAAAACTCCATCCAGTCAAGGTTTCTTTTTATGTTGTTAAAGTAGTGTTATATTAATACAGGCTTTACACTCTTTAAATTACTGCCGATATGCCATAAATCATATGCATGCTGTTTTTCTGTTGGCTATAATGACTTTTATGTCACCTTTTATAACAATGTTTCCAGGCTTAGTGTATTTGGACTCATCGTCTTGTATTGCATACTGTGTTTAAAGCTAGGCATCAAGTTTTTTACCTACTAACGTAGCATAAATGGCAATCAGGTTAACATGAAATGTAAAAATTCTACAGGATATGAATATTCAAGATGCAGAGATAGTGGATCTAGTCAGCCAAATCGAAGAAGTTGAGCAGAAATTGCTTGCTCATCCAATGCACAAGGTTTTGCTGCGTGCAGTATTCCTTTAGCTTTTTATATTTAATTTGAATTTATAGAAATGAGGACATTGTGAAAGCATATTAAGAAGTCAGCGCTTTATCGATTTGTATTTCTATCATCTCATTTTGCTGCGTTGCAGTCACAAGATGATCAGCAAATCAAGAGTTTCCAGAGGAAAGCGGAGGTGAATTATGAAATTCAACAGCTTAAATCGAAAATGCGTGATTCCCAGGTATATTACATACTTGCTCAGTCAGGGCTGATCTTTTTCAGTTATATTACTTGATATGAAAATGATCTTTATGATTGTCCTATCTGCAAGGAATATTTTCATTTTCAGTACCGAATGATAATTCTGATTGTTTCCAGTTTAAATGTTTCATTTCTCTTTTACACACACAAAACCAGAAAACAAGAAAAGAAAAGAAATTTGACTGATTTACAAACTCTTCGCTATAGTTTACTATCTATTTTCACCCCTCTGGTTTTACACAACAGATTTTCTATCTCTGCAGCTCCAAAAGTTTCGAGATGAGCTTAAGAACCGTTCTCGGGTATTAAAGAAACTTGGACACATTAATGCCGATAGTGTTGTCCAGTTAAAGGGACGAGCTGCCTGCTTGATAGATACAGGGGATGAATTGCTTGTCACTGAACTGATGTTTAATGGTATGATAACTGCTTCAGCTACTCAGTTCTAAGTTTAGGCCTTTCAGATGACTGAGTCAATATATATCGGCTACATCACGCTGTATAACTTGGTTGAGTTTACATTAAAAATCTTTTCAGGTACTTTTAATGATCTGGATCATCACCAAGTAGCAGCGCTTGCAAGCTGTTTCATTCCTGTTGATAAATCAAACGAACAAGTAAATTTAAGAAATGAACTTAATAAACCATTGCAGCAACTCCAAGATAGTGCAAGAAAAATTGCAGAGGTAAATAATGGTCCAGCTGGAAGCTTGCTTTATTTATCGGCCGAGTTGTCTTTTTTTCTTTCTGTAATTCTTATTGTTTTTGTAATGCCAGATACAACATGAATGCAAACTGGAAATTGACGTTGAAGAGTATGTGGAATCCACCATCAGGCCTTTCCTTATGGACGTTATTTACTCTTGGTCAAAGGTTAGTATAATTAATCTCAGAATTCCTGATAAAATTTACGAATGACAATACTGTCACTGCATAAGAATGTCTTAAGAAACACTTATTTTCTCAGTAGAACCAGGGATTATTTTTTGAGAATGGTTCCCACTGCTCCTTTTTTCTCAACGCAATCGCTAAGGTTCTGTGTGATCAGGAATTTTTTTTTGCTGGCCACTCACCTTTACCTTTCACTAGTACTCTCATTTCAAAAAGCCTTCCCTATTTGCTCCTCCCCAGTCCAACGTTTCCATGCATGCAGCTCAAATTGCCAATATCCAATGTGTTAAGAACCTATCTATTATTGCGATTGAACAAATGGCTTACCTGAGTAAATCTCCTACTCTTCAGACTTCCTGTAGCCAACTATATAGCCCACAAATCTTTTGGTTTGCTCTTTAATTTAAACCATTACTCTAGTTAACTCAACAACTAGGTGCTTGCTGAGCTTAGAAAAATGATAACCTAAGTAATAGACTTAATGCTTGTCAAGCAGAAATATCTGTGTTATTCTTATGTTGAGGGTCAAACTGTACGGCTAGCTACATTATCATTCCTGGATCTTTTTCAGCTATACAGAAATCTGATATTCTCAATTGCTTCTCCTGGACAGGGTGCAACTTTTGCAGAAATTATACAAATGACTGACATATTTGAGGGCAGTATCATTCGGAGTGCTAGAAGGCTTGATGAGTTTTTGAACCAGGTAAGTTGACTATATTATCTTTATCGTCTACATTTCTGTGAACTTCAAAAACATCTGATGACACTTGAATTGGTGGTCTCTTCAGCTTCGAGCTGCAGCGGAAGCAGTTGGAGAGAGTAGTTTAGAAAGTAAGTTTGCAGCTGCTAGTGATAGTTTGCGACGAGGTATTATGTTTGCAAATTCGCTTTACTTGTAAGTACTCTCTTCCGGATGCTGAATAGGTAGCAATGGACACAACATGTTAAAAACTTCGAACTTGATAGAGAAATGCTTGTCTGTATTTTCCTCTGTACCATTGCTCTTGAACCACCGTAGTTTTTTGTGTCAACAAGTTAGACGATAATGAATTTTATTAATTCCGGAAGACAGAGAGTATGTAAGTGTAGAAAAGCAATATTATTGGCTTATGGAATCTCTTCTATAAGCTTAAAGATCAGCAGATCCATCCTCGAGAATCACTCTGCTTGTGGAATAATCTCTTCATTAAGTATGGTGATCGTAAAATAGATAATATTGAGCGTGCTCTTAGCTCTGTTTTGTTTCTGGTCTTTCACACCCTCTTGTGTTTTGTTACGTTTTTCATATTTGATTAGTTATGGTGTTTTGTTGGAACTTGATCTTGTCATATGCGAAGTTTACAATATGATCACAAACTGCTTTAAGCCGTAAACTAAACCAGTCAAAGATTGTGAACTTCTTTGTATGAATTTACAAAAACCTTCTTCAATATACTACATTGAGGTCAATTACTAAAACAAAGTCTTATGAAACATATCGGTAATGGTCAATCTTCGTATGTGTGGACAGATAAATGAATTTTTTGATCGCATTCCAAAACTTTGGATTTTCGACCATATTCCAAGACCTCCAATAAGCAAAGAAATACATTAAAATGTATGCCTTTGTGTCTCAGAATTAATAGAGAATCAAAAGATGGAATATCTTTCGTTTACATGAACTTTTCCATCCATCCGAGAATATTAGCTACTACTCAGCCATGGATCTCTAGAATATTTGGTTTACATGAACTTTCTATAAAGTTGTCAACCGGGCCTTTGTCTTTTTTTTTTTTTTTGTTTACTATTACAATCGACAAGACTCAATCTATAGTCACAACCCATATTATAAAATCTCTCTTTTTCTTTCCCTTTGTATAGGGAAAAATCGAATTCTGATGTCTGAAAAAAACTAAAATAGCCACTATCACTAAACCACATGTCCTCGGCAACCGGGCATTTGCTATGTGTTCGTATTTTTGTTTTTTGACTTGCTGTATCTATGAGATCTGAGGGATCTAACTCTTATTGATGTAGAAGTTTAGATTTTTATACTAAGATGATTTTATATGCCATATGAGGTTTTGTTATCCGTTTTTGGTTAGATTCTGTATTGTGGATTCATAGCTCTTCTAGTTTGGGTTATCATTTTCTTGACTCTTATCCCTTTTTAATTTGTTCTGTTTTCGGCTTCGTAGTCGTTTCATTAGCTCCATATTGTTTGGGTATCGATTGATGTTGTAATATGGGGATATGTTCTTTTCATATAGTAAAAAAATGTAATTGATTATTTCTTTTTGTCGTAATCATATTAGTTTCAAGAGTTACCTCATCTTCAAAACGACCGCTGATTATCAAAATACTTGCAAATAAAATAAAGAGACAGTTGTTCCAAAAAGAGAATAAAAATATCTCTGTCACGTCCATCAACTACTCTTTCTTTGTCCTTAAACAATTTATATTTCGACGCGTGGGCTTAACTTATGCCGCATAACTATCCTTCATATTTTATTATAATCAGATATTTTTGTCAAATTAAAACCATGTTCCGTTTCTAATATTTTAATTATACAGAATATTATCACAATCTTTTGAAAAAAAGAGAATATCCAAAATATTATAGTTTTAAAATCTGAATTAATTAACAAAAGAATTTGATTAGCAGAAAATACTTTTTGAAAATAATTGAATTAGCTTTAGCTTTTTACTTGTGACAAAATAAAAAAGCTTTAGCCTTTTACAAATGCAAATTAAAAAAATTTCGAATTGAGAAAAGAAAAAGATATTTCAATTAGAAAATCAATAAAGAAAAGGACGACGATTCGAGGAAGAGAAGAGAAGCGCGTGAAGTGAATGGCTTATATGAAATCATGTTCTTAACGTGAGCCAGTGTTACTCATTCAAATCATTAAACAGAAAAAAAAACAAAAACAGAGAGAAATAGAAAAAGAAGAAGAAGAGAATGTTGTTGTGTTCCAGATCCAAAAGAGTGTTTGTACTTGTCTTTATTCTTACTTCGTTTCTTCTGTTTGCCACTGGAACATCGATTGCTGGTAAGATTTTTGAACCTGTAGTTGTTGGTTTCCTGTACTTTTGATTGAAAAGTTTCGTTTTTTTCTAAAATTTCAAACTCGGTTGGAATGTTTCAGGATTGGGTAATGAAGAAGAAATAAGTGTAGAAGAATGGAAGAGAACAAGTGTAATAGAAAGAGTTATTGCAGAGGAAAATGGAGAAAACTCATCTTTGATTTTGGCTGCTAAGAGAACCAGAAGAAAAGATCCTCATAATGACTTAAAGCTCTACACTGGTGGATGGAATATAAGCAGAACCAATTATTGGACTGTGAGTCTTTATTTCTGTGGTCCAAAGCATTTTCTCTTGGGTGCTATAGTGCTATTTCTCTCCTTGCAAGTTGGGTTTGGTTCATTTGACTTGGATTCTTTGATTTTAGTTAAGTGAAATTTTTTTTTTTTTTTTGGTAATTATGTTCACCAATCAATGGAAAATAGGGATTAGGATTCATAACTGGGCTTCTTTATTGAATCAGTTGTGTGCTGATATGGATGAAAGATGTTTGAGTTTTAAACAATTTGAATGATATGTATGACAATCTTTGTACTTCTGACCAAAATAATCTTTCTTTTGTTGCAGTCTGTTGCTTTTACAGCAGCTCCTTTCTTTGTTATAGCAGGAGTTTGGTTTGTGTTCTTTGGGCTATCTTTGTGTCTGATTTGCCTTTGTTATTGCTGCTGTGCACGTCAACCATATGGTTACTCTCGGATTGCTTATGCTCTCTCCCTTATCCTCCTCATATTGTTCACAATTGCAGCAGTGTAATTCCCACTATCCTGTTTACTAGACTCTATATTTGTTGATGATTGTGTGGGAATGTTCTGTAACTTTGGTATCTTTTGTTTCGATATTCCAGAGTGGGATGTGTTTTCCTCTACACGGGTCAAGGGAAATTTCATTCTAGTACATCAAGTACTTTAGACTATGTTGTGAACCAGGCTGTTCTTACGTCAGAAAACCTCAGGAATGTGTCAGATTATCTCAATGCAGCCAAAAAAGTGGATGTGCAGTCCAACATTCTGCCACAGGATGTTTTATCAAGCATCGACAACATACAAGGAAAGATTAACTCCTCGGCCACAACTCTTTCTGACAAAACAATGGAGAATCAAGACAAGATTCAAAAAGTCTTGGACCACATGTAAAATCTGGTTCCATATTGTTTATCTTCATCTACTTTCACCTTTTTGCTTACAAGTTGACTCTATTTGTTGCAGGAGACTTGCTCTAATCATCATCGCTGCTGTTATGCTTTTCCTTGCATTTATTGGATTTTGTAAGTAGTCTGTTTATATGCATTAGCAACTTCCGAGGATGTTATTGATTACAACACTTCACTTATTGGTTACAACCATTAACCTGCTAATTATTTTCACTTTGATTTCATGTAGTACTCTCTATCTTTGGACTGCAGTGCCTAGTATATACGTAAGTAAAGTCTCATTCTTGTGCTGCGTTTTACATTTGTTTCACTTTACGTTGATAAATCTGTTTTGATTTACAATTGGTAGGTTGGTGATCTTTGGTTGGATTCTAGTCACCGGTACTTTCATTCTGTGTGGTGTATTTCTGGTTCTACACAAGTGAGTTTGGTACTCTCTGTCTACCATTTGTCTACTTAATGCATTGAATGGTGTCTTAAAAAACAAATTTTTTCTACTTTGTCAGTGTTGTAGGGGATACATGTGTTGCTATGGACCAATGGGTCCAACACCCAACAGCTCACACGGCTCTAGACGATATTCTACCATGTGTTGATAATGCAACCGCGAGAGAAACATTGACTCGTACAAAGCTTGTGACGTACCAATTGGTCAGTCTTCTTGATAATGCCATCAACAACATGGCCAACAGAAACATCCCGCCTCAGGTTCGGCCCTTATATTACAACCAGTCAGGTCCTCTGATGCCTGTGCTCTGCAACCCCTTTAAAGCTGATCTCTCTGACAACCCGTGTAAGCCTGGTGAGGTTCATCTGAACAATGCAACAGAGGTAAGCATAGGATTCACTCACTCACCAAGTACAGTTTTTGTTTCGGAAAATTTCTGAATTCAGAATCACAACTAGAGATTGAAAGCATAAGAAATGAACAAAACACAAAATGTCTCAGTCAACAAGGATGATAAATAACTCAGTCTTCTCTCGGTTTAAAATCAATAATCCAGATAAAACTCTCCAAAATTCTATAGTTTGGATGAGTCTCACAACCAAAAATAAACCAAGAGAAAAGAGATCCTAATTGAATACAGAAATTTTCTAAAAACTTCAAGAATAGTTATCACAACCTCTCATTTACTTGTTGTTATGCAGATATGGAAGAACTTTACTTGCCAGATCGTAACACCGGGAACATGCAGCACACAGGGACGTATGACCCCAAAGCTTTACAGTCAGATGGCTGCAGCAGTTAATGTAAGCTATGGTCTATACAAGTATGGTCCGTTCTTGGCAGACCTGCAAGGGTGTGACTTCGTGAGGTCAACATTCACTGATATCGAGAGGGATCATTGTCCGGGACTGAAAAGATACACTCGTTGGATCTATGTGGGTCTTGTCTTGGTGTCTGCTGGTGTAATGCTGTCTTTGGTGTTTTGGGTTATATACGCACGTGAGAGGAGGCACAGAGTTTACACAAAAGACGACAATGCTATGCACTCTGAAGATCCACGAAACAAGGGCCAGTGAGATATTTTTATATGCTCTTTTGCTGGTTTACAATGTACATTGTGTGTGACACTATGATCGTCTTTTGTCTAGTGGGTGATAGGAGGAATCTGTGATTGTGATCGTTTTTGTTTAATGTTTCGTTATATTGAATATGTTTGAGAAGTACTCTGAAAGGAGACACATTGGTTTGTGGAAGTATGTGATTCCCATCTTATTTTTGAGGAAAGTTGGGAAAGGAAAATCACTTTTGATCAAAAGGATTGATGGAAATAAACTTTACAGAAAAACAATAAATAATACTAAGGCTCAGGATCCAATCCTTAGAGAGATCGAGGACTTTAGAAATTGTGAAAACTGAGATCTTCGAGTGCAATAGTAAACTTAGTCACAATTAGATATAACTTGATCCAATTCTTATATGACCACATTCTGTGAACCAAGAAACCAGTCTCATAATCATAGCCAAGCGTTTCTCCCACCTATTACATTACATATCACAAGTTAGATCTATGGCACCAAACAAGATTGAATGAAGCTCTTCAAACATCCATATGAAAATTGCAGGATATTAACATATATTGAGCAACACATAATTGATGCAAGAGTTAAATCAATTAAAGTTTACTCATGCTACAAAGTTTTGTCCTTCCGAACAGCAAACTAACTAACAAGACCCGATCTATAACCCAAACTCTAAACCCTATCACGCGGGGTTACACATGTACCTAGAATCCAACTCTTGCCGAAACTCAATTCCCCGCAGACATCAAAGTGAGATTTTCTAAAGTACATTCTATACTACAATTTAACATAAATCAGTTCTGCAATATATTAACTTGACTTCAAAAGATTGGACTACTTTATAAGTTTACTAGTGAATTGAATCAAAATCAGGAGAGATTAAGAGAGACTAACCCTTTCAAGGAAGCTTTCCCGACCGGAAAACAGCAAACTTAGTCATATCAGAATTTGAATAATCAATTTTGTTGACAGTAAGAAGCTCCTCAATCATCTTCTTAACACGTTCTGGTTCCTCTGTCTCACATTCAATCTCATAGCAGTTTCCAAAAGCATACTTAGTCTCATCAACCTCAAGTTTCACACCTTTCCACTCATACACAGACCTTACATTCTCAAACCCACCCAAACAAACAAACCCTAGAAAGTCTTTAAACCCATATTCCTCTTTAATCCTTTTCAAAACCCTAGATCCAAGAGCTGATAATTTAGGCGGTGAATCAACACATTCTTTACCAATTTCATGATCAATTTCTTCTTCATCTTCCTCAACACGGCTAATTCCATTAGCTAAAGTTGGTTTCGCCTTGAGAGAGATGATACAACGTGGCGGAGAAGTAGTAGCTGGAACGATTTGTTGGAGAAAACGGAGACGGAGAACGGCACGACGGAGAGAGAGATCGTTTTTGGGTGTGTCGAAGAAAATGTTGCGTTGGTTTAGCGTTTTGAGGTGGAATGGAGAAAGGAGAGTGGTGAGACGGAGATGAGCAGCGGCGGTGAGGAGACGGAGCTTGACTTCGACTTCCATGGAGGAAACAATTTTAAGAAGAAGTGAGGCCGACTCTTTCAGATTTGGAAGAAGGGTTTTGGTGTTTAGGGTCGATTAAGTGGAGGAGAGAAGATGAGGAAGAAGAAGATGGAGCTGTAGTTGTGGTTGGTTGAGATTTGCGGGATTGTTCAAGTTCTTCGCGATCTTCGATTTTGAGTTGGATTTTTGTGGGTTTTCTTCTCAACATTTTCTGAATGTGACAATGAGTTCACAGTATCTCTCAGTGTTTTTATTTTGTTTGTGGTCTTGAATAGGGTTGTTGTCAGTGACTAGATGAGCCCATTTCGTCTCGGCCTGTTTAGAATTGGTCTAATTCTAGCTTGTCAGTTATATTGATAGGGTATTTCGGTTTCGGATATTTCGGGTTTACTTATATAAGATCCGTTTGGATTATTTTGCGCATTCTGGATTTACTATTTAATTTTGGGTTCGGGTCGGATTCGGTTCTTATAAAATATTCTATTTCGGGTAGGGTTCGGTTCGGGTTTGGGTATTAGTATTTTTTAATTAATTTTTTTTATAAAAATATATTCAAAAAACTTAAAACAAGTTTTAAAAAACCATAATTTAATATAAAAATTTAATATTTAAGTTTTTTTGGTTATTTTGATTCTAAAATGAATAATATAGATAAATTTATAATTAAAATTTTGAATATTCGTGTAATAAAATATATATATATATAAATAATTATTTTAAAATATATTATATATTTTAGGTATTTCGGGTACCCATTCGGGTTTCGGGTTTTACCTGATTGGGTTTGGGTACCTGTATTTTTATGATCCAAAACATGTTCGAGTATTTTGCAAGTTTCGGTTCGATTCGGTTTCGGGTATTTCGAATCGGGTTCGGGTTAAATTTTGGGTTTCAGGTATTATGCCCACAATCGAATTTGCTCTACTTTTAGGCTAGGGTTTTCAACATTTTTAATGTAGTTTAAGATTATGGAAAGAAAAGTTTGTGTAGATTAGGGTTTTAGCATGTTAGCTACACAATAGCGATTTTCAGTTATTAGCAGGTATTGTTTTGGATTGGATGTATGAAAAACTTGATGGTGAAATCTTTTTTGACTGAGCTAAAATTTTGTTTATGTATATATTAACTCGTGTATTTTAGGATTTGAACAATAGAAATTTGATTTGGTAGTCGAAATCCATATATATTTAGAATTGTTTGTGATTTTATATTTATAGGCTAATATATTTCTCATGTTAAAAAAAAATTGTATTAGAAATCGCTTTTTTAGGGTCTCGTGTGTTTTCTTTCTCACAACAAGGAGATTTCCATATAAAAATTTGTTATTTTATTTACAATCTATTTTTGAGTTGTAGTTGCCATTATTCATATATTTTTTCACGGTTCATACAACCGTGGAAAGCTCTATTCCATTTCGTTTATGTTGTTTCTCAACTATGATAACTATAACTACATAATCAGAGGGACAAGCATTAGAAGACATTGTAATATATTAATTTTCAAAAATTAATCTTGTAAGGAGAGTTAATAAATTATGAGTTTCCAACTCAAAACAAATTGACAATAAGTGGATTGGCGTCTAGCTTATAGCTTTGAATGAAACATAGAAGAAATGCATATGAGCTATAAGTGGGATAATCTGTGCTATCTTTTACCATTCATGCAATAAAAATAAATCAAGAAATACAGATGAAACTATATAAATCAGATTAAATGCAGGAAAAAGAAATCATGCACAACCTTGGGCTGGGACGCCCCAATCTGCAGTTTTTCTTTTTAAATTTTTTAATTTTATTTATTATGCTTCTATAAGCAAAACAAATAACATTCACTCAACAATCCTCTTTCTCTCTCTCGAATATATGTTCTTTTTTTATTTTTTTCTTTGCAATCTTGTTTTTATTCTTTAGCTTAATCACATTTTAATAATATACAAAATTATTAATTTTGAAAAAATAATAAACATGCAGGATAATTATAAAAGTACACCAACGGTGAAAAAAAAGGTACTGATCTTTACGACATCTTCAAAATCATTTGTTATTTTTAATTATTATATATTATGGAAAAATATGACATTGTTTATAAAATAGAGGAAATTTAAGTAATGAGTGTACCCCTTTGCAAAAATGTCCTTTAAAATTTATCTTTTCAAAAATATCCTTCACTAAAAAAATGACGAATATATCCTCAAAAAAAATTTTGTAAAAGTTTTTTGTTATTACTTTTTCACAAACAAAAAAATTCCCACAAAAAAAAAATTTCCCGCCAAAAAAAAATTTTTCACAAAAAAAAATTCTGAAATTTTTTTTATAAAAAAAAAATTTATGGAAAAATTTTTTTCCCACCACAAAAAAAAATTCCCGCCAACAATTTACAAAATTTATATTTTATGTAATTTTCTATATTACAAAAAATTACAAATTAAAAAACTTAATTCAAAATAAATGTAACCAAATTAAATTACAAATTTTGATTTTATTTTATGTAAATTTCAATTACGAATTATAATTTTGTTTTTATATAAATGTAATTCTAATTTTATATATATTTCATGTAATTATCTATATTACAAAAATTAAGTAATTATTTAAATATTATAAGTAAACAAAATTGAATGTGAAGGTAATTTAGAAATTTAATGTTAGGGTTGACACATAAACTTTTTGACAAAAATTAAACGTAGTGTTGACACATAAACTTTTTGACAAAAATCACTTCACAAATATTATATAAGATGGTTAGAATAATCCAACTAATGATGTTGGCATCAACTGTTCGATCATTCTCTACTACATATAATAGAACGAAAAGAGATTTCAAAGAATCAAATTTAAGCAACGGATTGATCTTTGTCAATCCAATCATTGATAAAAAAATTCATATATTTATAATGATAAACTCAAAACACCACTTATTTGGCTTATACCATCTGTTGACAAAAAAAAAAAGGCTTATACCATCCCAATTATATTACCTAAATATTTCATTAAAATGATCAATATACTTAATTACTTAACCAAATGAAATAAAAAGTAAGTCAATTGGTAAATCTTCTTAGTGGAAAGAAATTGAGTTGGTCAAATTGAGGTATGCTTTCAATTTAATATCATTAAGTAGAAAATGAAATTAGAGTAACTAAATTACTTGGCTTATTAGAATTCATTATTGACAAGAACAGCAAAAATCAGACTATAAAAATATGAAATTTTTGACTACAACAACAACAAAAATTGCTTTGAAAGTGAAAGTGTGGGAATGAAGGAAGAGGAAGAAGCCAATATTTAGTATCGTGTAAGTTGTCATTAAAAATTTAACATTTGTTTTTTTTTTTGTGAACATAATTAATACCTAAAATTTGGATCTGAGATTAGAAAAACTAATTTGATAAATAGATATGATAAATTGAGCAAAATGAGTGTGTTCGTTTTTCAAAAATAAAAACACGAGTGTGTTCATTCTAATGAGGTAAGAATCATTAGTTGGGAATTTATGATAATTTCTACGTTAAATGTGTTGGTTTTCCATAAAATGTTTTTGTTTTGAAGATGTATGTCTGTTTTTTTTGGTCTAACCTTATTCATTTTTTTTACTAATGGGATCGATAAAAATCTGATCCATAGCTAAATTGCTTTCATTGGAGCTGACAGGATTTGAACCCCACATATAGTGTTAGACTAGATCACGAGCAAGCCAACTGGGTCATCTGCTTTTTGGTAAATGTATGTATATTTATGCATTTTTCATGGAAGTTCAACTTAAATAATCATGTAATTCTGCCCAATAAGATTTAGGATATCAATAATGTATAATTAATCTGATTGTATTTTTTTCGTTAAAGAGTTAATTTGATCGTTGATTAAAAATTTTTGCTTTTCACAATAATGTTTTTGTTCGGCCACTAATAGATACAATTTAAGTTGTAACAAGCTCGAAGAAATTTTAATATGGGAAAACGTTACCGTATGTCATTTAATTATCTTTTGAATTTTGTTTTACTTTTACAATTAATTAACTTCGTGTAACCTACTTACTTTGCATCTATTTTGATATGTTTTTTGTTGTTTAATTAGTTGCAAATTAACAATTTTTAAATAACCTTTAGATACATATAAATAGTTGGATTTTGGGACCTAATTGTTTTACAACCTAACATAAATCTAGACTAACTTATCGTTTTTTGCTATGAGAATAAAAGGCCAATTTTATATTTCTGGTGAGCAATCCCAATATCTCATCACATGTAATTCTTCCATTCATTTTTTTTCTATTTTCAAGTTCCTTTTTAATCTTCAAACAGATAAATCTTTTCTTTTTGTTGATATATGTATATGTATAAATCAATGTTGTCATTATTTGTAAATACAGTACACATACAATCTCTGTGACTGTACAAGTTTTCTGAGTTTAAATCTATACATATCATATAATCAACTTTTACATACACAAATAAAAAGTATTTCTCTTTTCTCCATGTATATTTGTTTTCTATATTCGATTTATCTAACATTAGGATGCTACCCGCGCGGATCGCACGGAATCATTTAAATTTATAAGTGGTCTGTTTATATAAATCAATAATTTATTTTGCAGAGTTTTTTTATATATTTGATCACATATTTGGTTTTTCATGTAATATAACAATCGATATGATTCCCGCGCGGAATTATTTTAATTCCATGACAATAAATAAGTGGTCTGATTATATAAATCAATAATTTATTTTGCGGATTTTCTATATCCTTGATCGCATATTTGGTTTTTCATGTAATATAACAATCGATATGACTTATATTGTGTATCATTTTTAAACAAATAGCATATTTATAAAGTCTAGTGTTTGAACTTTAAAAAAGTCAAAAAATTGATGTATACTTGATAAAGTAGTTGTTGAAATTTTTTTGAAACAAACATGTAATTTAATTAATGAAATGTAGACGCACAGAATATTAGTAGTAATAAGTTAATAAATATTTAAAACCAAACCATATACACACATAAGTATAGCTGCGTAACGATAGCTAGCTCTGGGCATAAAAACCGGATCCAAAGAACCAAACCTGGTTCCAGCCGAAAATTAAAATACAAAAAGAAAATGTCTAAAGCTGTATTTTCTTTCTGATGTATGCATGCTAAAAGATTTTTGTATTAGAACTAATTATTACGAAAACATATCTCAGAAGTGTTGCATGGAAATCTGCTATTTCTTTTTTTTTTTTAACTCATAAAGAAAACTTTCATTTGTTCAATTTCTTTTGATGAACAAAAAACATAAAAATAAACATAGAAAAACATTTTGAACTAAAACAAAGAAACTTGTAGTCAACATGTGATCAAAGTACAATTGGGCATCGACGGCAAAATGGTATATAGGGTTAAAATTGAGTTAATTTCCCTTTGATGAACCTCAGTAACTTGTAACAGAGCTGACTGCTCTCATTTAACATTGAGAGTTCTTGGTCTTGTAAGTAGCAGACATGCATCTTCAACTCATTATCTAGCTTTGGGGTTGTAATGTCTATTTCGTGACCATTCCCTTTCAATCGATTCAGTAGACAAAAATTCTCATGTCGAAGAGAGTCAGACTCAAGCTTCATTGACTCTACTTCCCTTCTAAGTGAAAGCTCAATCCCTGTCAACCTTATCTGCTCAACTTGCAATTTCTTGACTAACTGGTCCAACTTCTCTGGTGGTTGCTTCTTACCCTCCTCAAAAACACCATCTCAAAGTCCCTCAATTGTCTTCTCCTGTTCTTTGCAAGTTCTCAGAAACTTTGTAATAGATTTTTTCAACTCCCTACATTCTTTATCCTTCTCTTCAAAGTTTCTTCTCAAGAAGTCAAGATCTTTTGTAGCACCTGCATAACTCTCTTGAACCTGGGAGAGAGTTTGCTTAACATAAGTGTTCTCTTCATGCAATTCATCTGCTGTTGTAGTCAACTCATCAACTATTCTCTCCAAATGTGCTATCATGTCTTTGTTTTCTGTCTCACTTTCGTGGAAAGTCGATAGTTCTTTCTGGAGTGAGACATTCTGCTCAGCAAGCTCTCTGAGTTTTTTCTCTTCAAGCTGGAATTTTTCGAGCTTTGATGTCCACTCTCCAGACCTTTTGTCAAGCTCTTTCACCAGTCTAGTCTGCAACTCGCTCTTCTCCTTTTCTAGTCTTTGTATATGCAAGTTCCAATCAGACTTCATCCATTTGATTTCTTCCCTAGCAGAAGCCCTGTCAACCATTTGGGATCGCAAAAGATTTACATTCTCATATGCCACGTTAAGCCTCTCATCTTCCAGTTTTCTAACTGCCCCAACCAAAGATGAAACATCAAAGTCACAGTCTGAAAGGCATCTCTGCTGCTACGGTTCTTCAAAAAACAATTTCACTCTCTCCTCAATTTCTTTTATTTTCACTTCTAGCTTGGAGACAATATCGTCTTCCATACACTTATACATATTCCTACAACGTAATGAATTTTTCTGGTGCTCTCCATAATCCTGCACACAATATCCGTTCACAGGTTCATAGTTTAGACAGTAAAACATTGGCAGCAACATCTGAGCTTGAGTCAAAAGTTCTATTAAGGGATCCACCATAGACATCTTGAATTGTGATGGGTTTGTGGTTTGAACCCATAGAATGAAGTGAATACTTGCTTCATTCTAAAATGGTTACTTAAAGCCTGGTTCGTACAATATTGGCACTGTTGTGCGATATGACGAAGCATATGTACACCAAAGTCAAGAAATTGCACAAATTTCCCACCACGGAGATGATCCATAGACCAACAACAACCTGACATAACAAATCTCATCCTCAGATTCAGGTACAATGAATCACTTGCAGGTACTTAATGGGCTATACAGAGCATGCATCTACTTTTTCCTGAGACAAACGAGTTGAAAACATTGAATCTCCTCTAACTACACATAATACATTAAATATGTCCTATTTATCCGGATAGTAGACATGGTTTAACAGAGAAAGGTTAGAATGAAACTAACTTCCCATAAGTTCTTAACCATTATCTAAACTGCAAATGTTAGCAACAAAGATTGAGCATACCATCAAGAATTTTTTCAAGTCCCTTCCTAAAGCAATGNCAAGAATTTTTTCAAGTCCCTTCCTAAAGCAATGCTTCGAAGGATAACAAAAGCTTGGTTTAGCTCGTTTCTCAGAGAAAAAGCCACCATAAGGAAAGCATCCTCGGGGACATGAATTTCTGGAGTTGAAGGTGGAGTCCTGCAACAACAACAAAAAAATGAAGGTTTTGAGCCCTATTAAACCACCGACAAATAAAAAACATCTAGGCTTTAACTTGAACAACGACCTGAGTCCTACTTCTTGATAAAATTGTGAGCATTGGACCACAAAATCAGCCTGAGAACAACTCTACTTCGCTCATAAATTCGAAAATTCGTTTAGTATAACAGTGAAGGAAATACCATGAGAAGCGAGACAAGTAAGTACGAACAGAGGACCGAGGAGATACACAGCCATGGATTCCTCTGAGGATCTTTCCATTCTTCCGTTCGTTGCTCTGTATGATTCTTCTCTTCCCTCTACAATTTTGACTCTTTGAGGATCGTTCTTTTGTCCGTTGCTCTGCACCAATTTTCTCTTTCGTCCACCATTTTCGTCTCCCTCTAAAGCTTTCCTCATCCCTTTACCAATCGAAATTTCAGTAACAAAATCTCCATCAAATTTAAGATCTCATACGCATGGTTCTGCAAAATCAATCTCAACATCAATAACCAGATGGATACTATACTCAACTAAAATAAGTAATCAGAGAAGAAATTTCAATTTTGGTGAGAATTAAGTGATTAACAGAACCTATTAGTAAATTACCTGCAAAGGAAGAGGAGTAAAGGCAAAACCAAGATCGGAGGCGATGGAAAAGATCATCGGACAATCCGCCGATGTGCCTGATGATTTTCTCCAACCCAAGTCTTCCATCGACATCTTTTCACAAAGCTTTCTGGAGGTTAATTCAATGGAAGCGGATCCATAATGTTTTCTAGAGAAAGAAAAAAAATGAAGAAGAGAAATAGAGAACTAATGAAGAACGTGGAATAATTCAGAGAAATAGAAACGCTATTAGAGAAGAACGTGATTTACACATATCGTGGAGAAGGCGGTTACATTGATTTATGAAATATTTCAGGTTAAGGGTCCTTCTTTAAAAAGGAAATAATAAATGAGGTTTTTTTTTAATTCTTACAAAATGAGGTACAAAAAAAATAAGACCTCCTTTTATTAAGTAGAGATGCAATTGCTATCCTTATTAATAGATTTGTTTGCTTATGAAGGAATTGAAAATACATTATTAATCTTGTGTTCTTTTTTTTTTTTTTTCTTTTTTTTTACATTCTCAGGCCTCAAATATAATTCCATCGGAATCCCAAGACAGTATTTAGGATTTGAACATATGAGAAACTCACAATCAAAATAACTTCAAGGTAACATTTTACTAATTTTCTTGTTTAATGATGTTACCAACCATTTTCTGATATTTAATAAGAGGTCAAAAAGTACGAACATATTCTTATGCCAATGGGATATTAAGAAATTAATATCTTCTTTATTCATGTAGAAGGTTAAATGCAGATGACCAAACACAATAATATCTTGTTTTATTTAATATAACAAGTTAAAATCATATAATACATATAATTGACTTAATACTTATTCAATATTGATATTTAATGTTCTTATAATTTCAAATCATTCTTAAGCAAAATTAGTGATTTTTTTTCAATAAATAAGCTGAACAAAGAGAGTGAGTTCATAAAATATTTATTAAAGAAAGCTACCAAAAACCTATCCACCACTCAAACCTTCCCCAACCAAAACCCCATGACTTGGTTCATCCATTTACATACAATATCTAATCTTTCAATGCATGCAGCTATCTTTACCTTTATAACTCTTGTGAATCTTTTTCCATGCATAATCTTTACCTTTACAAGACTCAAGACAGAGCTGGTTTTCACGGTAAGTCATATACAATTTAGAATCTACATTTATAGAATATATTTTCGAGTTTATTTGTGAAGAATTTATTCATTAATAATTGCGTAAACCGGTAGAAATAGAGAGAAAAAAGGAAGAAAATTAAGATGTAAAAGAGTGCAAGATATGTGACTCCCATTAGAAAAGACAAAAGTTTGTATAATGTTTTCATTGGTAACCTTAGTTAGCCCTTTCTCTTTCCATGTGTTCAAACAACATATATATATAAATGTCTCACAATCCATTACCTTTAGCCATTCATCCTCTTGTTTTGGCTCATTGGATTATTTAGGAAGAGATCGAAGCCATGGAGATAAGGAAAACTCAAGTAGCTATGCCGGTTCCAGTATGGAGCTTCAGAGACAATCCTTTTCTCCTCGTATATGATTAAGGCTTCAAGTATGTGTTTAATTTGGGCTTCACCTTCAATAATTCGGTGATAAGAATTCCTATAACATTTTTTTATTGACCAAAAATAAGAAAGAAAATTCAATTTAAAATTTTTGTTTATCTATATTATTTTTAATTGAATAAATCTAAATATAATCCTAATTTAATAAACAATATATTTCTTAACCAATTTGGATTGTATTAAAAGTGAACCCTAATTTTTCACAATATATATATATATATATATTGACCTTTAATATTTTTTCTTGCTCAAGAGCTTGCAGAGTTTGAAGACAATTGACATAAAAAGATACACAACTTTATCATTCAACTCCTAAGATCACGTATAAATCAATCGCTCAATGCATATATTCCAATCTTCTCTAATTTTTTAATTATATTATATATAAGTTGTTAACCGTATTTTCCTCTAACGCAGTTATATATTTACTTGATGTTCTATAATTTAAAATATTATGTTGGTAAGGAAGTTACTATAAATTATTAATATTTATTGACACTACAACAAAAGGTTAGATTTGGGACGTTTTTTTGCAACGGATTTACAACACAGCTGA
>OVAX01003027.1:0-23434 GCA_900406405.1 Lepidium africanum
GTTAATCGAGGGGATATATAGTTTAAGTTTATAAAATAATATATATTCGAATATAGTTTAACTTTATCACAACTAATTTTAATATTTAATTTATCATAATAAATATCCCAAATAAATTCTATTTTGAAATATTACAATTTATCCTAATAAATTAAATTCCATTATTTTATCTAAAGAGAATACTCATCTGTGATTAATTCTAAAATTCATTGAAACAAAACAGTCGTGACTCATACTCTTTTCTTAAAAAGTAAAAATGTATTGCTACACTTATGTTATTAACATTAAATTTTAAATGTATATATTTAAAATATATTAATGTTTAAAAAATATATCAAATATTAGTATATTAGAATAAATATAAATATAAGTTTAAATGCCTAAATGAACACATGTTTACAAATTTAAATAAATATAGATCTGAAAATCTAAATGAATACGAGTTTATAACCCTAAATGAATGCGGGTATATTAATTTAAATGAATACGGGTCAAAAAAACTTAAATGAACATGGGTCTAACTAAAACCTAAATGACACGAGTCAAAATATTTTATATACAAAAATTATAATTTATCAAAACCTAAATCAATATAGATCAAAAAATATATTTCGTGTAAAACTCCAGTTATAACTATACATTAATTTTTAGTGTATCAAATATATACAAAATTAATAAATTAACATATAATCAAATCAGACCATAAAATAAACAAAAATAATATTCAATTATTAAAAATAAATAAAATAACTACAAATATATATTGATTTTTCACTAAAATCATAGCACGGAACATCATCTAGTTATCATATAATTAAATAAGAATCGAATCATAATCAAATTAGGAAAGAACCAAATATTTGATCCTATCAAAACCATAAACTAACTAAAATAATTATAATCTTATTATAAGATTATAATAATTATAATCTTATTATAAGATTATAATAATTATAATCTTATTATAAGAATTATTTATAATTCTTATAATTCAAAAACGTAAGAGTCAAATTAATCAACCGACTAATTTTAGTCAACAATGGCGGCTAATTAAACTCAAACGAAAATCTTTTGAACTTATTATTATAATATTATGCAAGATTTCATAAACCATTTCAAGCATAAGCAAATAATAATAATAATGGAAATAACATAAACTATTAACCCAATTTACGGATGATCAAATCAAACATTACAATTTACGACATCGATGAGGAACGAAACGAATAAACCCGAATCATATTTTCATGAACACCGATTAACTCTTTAATCTCAAGCATCACAAAATTATCAGACTAATTTATTTTCACCAAAATTGAACTTAATCTAGATCTAATTTCAGAATTAAACATGTATACTCTGATACCACTATTGGTTAACGAACTAGTTTGCAGCATAAGCAATCAACAAGTACAAATCAAACATGATCTCATACAAATTCTGAATTACAATTGGATCTTATGGTTTAGAATATATCTTGAAATTTTGCAGCAGAAATAATTGACTAAACCGAGATGTTTTTAGCACTCCAAACATAGTGCTTCTATCGGTATCCACACGCACACAAATTAGATCGGGAACGGGATGCTAGTGCCGTTGAGATCAAATCTCCTTCTCTTGACAAACATTTTGTCTCTGATTTAGGGTTGTTGTCTCTATGTGTTATATCTTGAAAACTAACGTTTTCTTAAGTTTTATAGACACACATAACCTAATCACATTAGGTTTAGTAAAATGGGCTTAAATCCAATATAAACACATTAAACTAGATCTGATTAAGTTTAGTTAATAGGCTGGAGTCGAAGACATAACAAAACATAACAATTATCTTTTTATGTGTGTTTTATGTAAACATATATCTAATATATATCTAATATATGTCCTTAAATATAAATGTATTTTAATCCAATTTGCTTAGGTGTGTCACCCTATAAGATCATATAATATTAGTGATAGATTCTCAATCTATAGATTATAGTTAGTTTCTAGCAAAACATTATAACCACCTAATATTATACGGTATCAAATTTTCAATTATACGATTTCGTAAAAGAAATTACTAATGATTTCAGGATATTCCCAACAAAATCTACTCAGTTCGAAAAAAGAAATTACTTTTATGATTGAAGACCTCACATTGAGTACAACGAACATTGACTAAGATACAAAGACAAGCTTAATAATAATAAAAAGTTGAAGTTGTCGAGTTTGACTTTTTCACAAATGCATTTTTCTTGAATACTCAAATTTCACTTTTCTACAAATTCATTTTGCCAAAAAACTCAATTTTTGTTTTATTATAGTCTTTTCATACATCACCTTAATAAAAGAAGTTATACAAATACAAAATTACAAACAAGTTTTGATAATATTTGGACAATTTCTTTGGTCAATATATTCTGACTATTTTTCATAGATTTTTGGTCATAAATATATTGACTAAATTTTTTGTCATAAATATATTAACTTAAATTTTGGTCATAAGATTTGGTTATAATCTACTATGTTTTCTTGTAGTAATTTTGTTCCTTCTCACATAAAACTTCTTTTCAAGCTAGTTTTCATGAAGTTTGTATACCAATTACCATTGATGATATGCTACGTCACGGCAAATTCCTGAATTGTACTTATCTAATTTGAGTATGCATTGCATAATTAATGAGGATCACGATAAAGTTTGCTATAAACGTTGGCCGTTGAGTTAATGAACACAACTATTGAGCATAATCCAGACATATTAAGATAACTAGAACTTGAATGTCTTATTTTAACTTCTTTTTTCTTATCATTCTTCTGATTTTTTTCCAAAAAAAAAAAACTGAAAACATCCCAAAATAACCCATTGAAATATGTTGTCAAATACATGTTCACAATGCCTTAAGATGAAGAAAAGGAAGCATTTCGAGAAAAGCCTTGAATCGTCTTTAGTTCTTTGGCAACTTCAGTCATAGTTGCAACCTCCCCTTTACGACCAAAGCATCTCACTGAGAGCCAAAGGAATGCATTCATTTTGCAACGCTCTTCTTAACTTCACCCATCTTCTTTAACATCTTTGTATCTACGATCTCATCGCCTAATCTGTCTTCTTCAATAAATTTAGACCACTTTGGATTAACCCTGCTACGATCACCATTATGTTTTGCTAGCTCACCAAATGTTCCCCCTTTTCCCGTAGAAGCATTAGCATGAATATTTCCAAGCTGTATGCATCAGTTTTTTTTCTGGTATGATGTTGCTTTTAAATAATTATAGTCCATGTAACCATACGTCCCCACCAATTCATCAACTTTAACAAATGTTTCTCCTTGTCGAATTGAGATGCAACAAGAAAAATCAATCAGCTTGGCCACACCGTTTTCGTCTAATATGATATTGTAAATAGACATATTTCTATATACAAAATCAATTGGCAATGAGTGGAGAGGTCATATCATATATATACTAGAGAAGATCCCTTCCAACTTCTAATATGGGATATATTCTCTATGCCCCCTCGAGATAATGGCTCTTTTGCCATTAATCTCGTATGTTTAGGGATAGATCGACGCCATCAATTTTGGGCATAGCTTGTCGATAATTAGACCACTTTTGGATCGGATCGGGTTGGACAGTGTGGATCATGGGCTCTGATACCATATTAGAATATGGGCTTGTAAGCCAAAACCAATTGGCAATGAGTGGAGATGCCCATATCATATATATACTAGAGAAGATCCCTTCCAACTTGAAATATATTCCCTAATATATGGAGTATATAAGGGAAGGATAACAATGTAAATGTGATTAAGATACATTAGGGTTATGTGTAATGTATAAATACTGTAATCTCTCATTCTAATAAGATTATTAAGTCTCAAAACCTACATGGTATCAGAGCCTATCGATACATACTATATTTTAAACTTTAGCCGCCCACTTCATTCTCACTGTCAATGGCAACGCCACCGATTTCATCCATCGATGCTATCCCTACTGAATCGACTATTGTTCTCCATGTGAACATGACAAATGTCACAAAACTAAACTCCTCTAATTTCCTGATGTGGAGTCGTCAAGTTCATGCTTTGCTTGACAGATATGAGCTTGCTGGGCATCTCGATGGTAGTATTGCTCCTTCCACACCAACGCTGACCACTACATCTGGTCCCACTCCCAATCCTGCTATGCTTGGTGCAATCACCAATACGATTCAACCTCTTCTTGCTACCACCAACACAACCGCTGAAATCTCGACAACTCTGACTGCAACATATGCAAAACCAAGCATAGGTCACTTAAAGCAACTCAAACAACATATTCGCATTTGGACAAAGGCTTCTCGTTCTATTGATGAATACATTCAAGGCTTGACTACAAGGTTTGATCAATTGGCTTTACGTGGCAAACCTATTGATCATGAAGACAAGGTGGAACATATTCTCGAAGGCTTGCCTCATGAATACAAGCAAATTGTTGATCAAATTGAGGGACGAGATGCGCGTCCTTCCATTACTGAGCTACATGAACGTTTAATCAATCATGAACTGAAGATCGCTGCACAATAGTCTGTAAATGATCTCCCTGCTACAGCCAATGTAGGACTGTACCATGGACAAAACAAAGCACCTCAATGCAATCAGCAACGCCCACAGTCCAAAAACAACAATTGGCAACAATCTGATAATTCTTCTCAACACTCTGATCAAAGACAACAAAGAGGTTATTAGGGAAAGTGTCAGCTGTGTGGAGTGTTTGGTCACAGTGCTCGTCATTGCTCTCAGTATCTCTCCAATACTAATGCGCCAAATCAGTATGCGGTTTCTCATTCACTTGCTCCTTGGCAGCCGAAAGCTAATGTCGCCACTGCTCAACCATATAATCCCAACAACTGGATCATGGACGGTGGAGCAACTCATCACTTGACTTCTAATCTAATCTCAACAACATGGCTCTGTATCAGCCATATAATGGAGGTGAAGAAGTCGTGACTGCTAATGGGGTTGCAATGCCGATATCACAAACGTTTTGTCTCTGATTCTGCGAATCTCTCTACTCCTACTAAAACTCTTGCACTTGATAATATTCTTTATGTTCCCACAGTCCATAAGAATCTTATCTCAGTGTTTCGGCTATGCAATATTAACCACGTTTCTGTGGAATTTTTCCCATGTTCTTTTCAGGTGAAGGATCTCAACACGGGTGTCCTGTTACTCCACAGCAAGATTGAACATGAGCTGTATGCGTGGCCACAAACCCCTTCATCCATTCAGACTTTCTTTGCCTCAGCCTCACCTAAAACAACTCTATCTTCATGGCACTCTCGCCTGGGCCATCCTTCTTCATCTACTTTGCAAACCATTGTTTCAGCTTTTCATTTACCACTTTCAAATTCAGTATCCAAACAATTTCATTGTTCATATTGTTCTATTAATAAGATTCTCAAGCTTCCCTTTTCCACAAACACAATCTCTTCATTGAAACCACTTGAATATATATTTTCAGATGTATGGACATCTCCAACCCTTTCAATCGATAATCACAAATCTTATCTCCTCTTTGTTGACCACTACACTCGTTACTCATGGCTATATCCACTAAAACAAAAACCCCAGGTTCATGAAACATTTCTCACCTTCAAAGCTCTTGTGCAGAACAGATTTCAGACTAAAATATAAACATTGTATTCTGATAATGGAGGTGAATACATCACTCTCAGACGGTACCTTGCCACTCATGGCATATCTCACATGATCACACCGCCACACACTCCCGAACACAATGGAATCTTTGAGCGCAAACATCACCACATAGTGGAGAGCGGTCTCTCGTTACTGAGTCATGCCTCGATGCCACAAGAATATTGGAATTATGCCTTCTCTACTGCAGTTTATCTTATCAATCGTTTGCCAACATTGGTGCTTTCTGGTACATCGCCGTTTGCTTGTTTGTTTCAACAACAACCCAATTATCACAAGCTCAAAGTCTTTGGATGTTTATGCTATCCTTGGTTGAGGCTTTACAC
Organism: Lepidium africanum; assembly: GCA_900406405.1. Taxonomy (NCBI): domain Eukaryota; kingdom Viridiplantae; phylum Streptophyta; class Magnoliopsida; order Brassicales; family Brassicaceae; genus Lepidium; species Lepidium africanum. The sequence goes on from OVAX01003027.1 coordinate 6,002, forward strand.
AACAACAAAGTTCGATGTTCAATCTGTTGCCTGCATCTTTATTGGCTACTCCCTGACTCAGTCAGCATATTTGTGTCTTGAACCAGAGACTCAAAGAATCTATGTTTCACGGCATATATTCTTTGTCAAAGACATATTCCCCTTCGCCACAATAACACGCTCACCCTCGGTTAATCTTGAACCTGAAACACAAATCCAAACACCCTAACCAATCATCACTCCAATTCCGATCCCACCACAAGTACAGCTTCGTTCATCTTCGCCACATGAGTCAACGGAACAAACGAGTTTAGCGTCTTCACCTGTCGAAGCTCCGAGGGACAACGATACTGATTCTCAATCTCGGACCAATTCGTCACAAGAGGTACAAACTGTTGGGCCTGAAATACGGCCCAACTTGGTTCACACTAATGACCTTAATGTTTCAGATCATGAGGCGCATCAAGAACAAACCAATACTCAGGCTCAGCAAGCCTCATCATCCTCAGCCTCTGATTGAGAAATCGTGACATCAACACAGCCACATCGAACTCGGGCTAAAAACCAAATTGTGAAACTGAAAACGAAGCTGAATCTCAATACTCTCGTTCGTCCATCTCCTATGCAACCACTGACAATCAATCAGGCTTTAAAGGACCCAAATTGGAGAGCTGCATGTATAGAGGAAGTCAATGCACTGATTGGCTATGGTACTTTTGAACTTGTTGAGCCTCATCCTTTGTAGAATGTGATTGATACAAAGTGGCTTTTTACTCTCAAATACAACCCAGGCGGTAAACTCTCTCGTCACAAAGCGTGTTTGGTTACACGCGGGTTCAATCAAGAGTATGGGAAAGACTATGCAGAAAAATTCAGTCCCGTAGTGAAGTCAACTACAATTCAGATAATTCTTGAACTTGCAGTAAGTAGAGATTGGATCATTTGGCAACTAGATGTCAATAATGCCTTCCTACAGGGCACTTTGACAGATGAAGTATACATTATGCAGCCTCCTGGTTTCGTGGATAAAGATCGACCTCATCATGTGGTTTTGTGGATAAAGATCGACCTCATCATGTGTGCCGACTCAAGAAAGCCTTATACGGACGCAAGCAAGCTCCAAGAGCCTGGTATGAAGTGCTCAAATCATATCTTCTTACTCTCGGTTTTTCCAACTCTCTTGCTGATACTTCTGTGTAATTGTTTACAAATGTGATGATTTCTTGTTGTATGCTCTTGTGTACGTCGATGATATTGTGATAACGGGAAACAACTCAGAATTTGTGGCACATTGCATCTCCCTGCTTGGTAAACGCTTCTCAATTAAAGATATGGGAAAACTCAGTTATTTTTTGGGTATTGAAGCAACAAGATCAAGCAAAGGTCTCTATCTTATGCAACAAAAATATGTGGTTGATCTTCTCAATCGTACCAACCTGTGTGATGCGAAACCCATAGCTACTCTGATGTCGCCAACACCAAGATTAACGCTCCACTCGGGTCAGCTGTTATCAGATCCTAAAGAGTATCATTGTGTGCTTGGTAGTCTCCAATATTTGTCTCTTACTAGACTTAATGTCTCCTATGCAGTGAACAAATTGTCATAATACATGCATGCACCAACCAACATGCACTGGAATGCTTTCAAGCGTGTGCTTCGCTACCTTGCTGGTACATTGACCCATGGTATCTTTCTCTATGCCAACTCGCCACTCACTCTTCATGCTTACTCTGATGCGGATTGGGCAGGTGATATCGATGATTTTTGTCAACGCATGCTTATGTTATTTACCTTGGTAAAACACCCATCTCTTGAAGTTCTAAGAAGGAGTTGCTTGGTCGTCGACAGAAGCAGAATACAAAGTTGTTGCTAATACTGCTGCTGAACTACGTTGGATCTGCTCCTTGATTACCGAGTTACACATTCAACTTCCATCCACTCCAGTTATTTATTGTGACAACATTGGAGCAACTTACTTATGTGCAAACCCTGTGTTTCATTCTCGGATGAAACACATACCTCTAAACTATCACTTTGTTCGTGGTAATATCTAGTCAGGTGCATTACGTGCTACACATGTCTCTACACGAGATCAGCTCGTCGATGCATTAACTAAAGCACTGATATGACCCTTTCAAGAACTACTGGGCAAGATTGGAGTCCATCCGGTACCTCCATCTTGAGGGGGCGTATAAAGTATATAAGGGAAGGATAACAATGTAAATGTGATTAAGATACGTACATTAGGGTTATATGTAATGTATAAATACTGTAAGCTCTCATTCTAATAAGATTATTCAGCCTCAAAACCTACATGGAGAAGGCAGTATGAAGATAAGCTAAAGCTGTTGCGATGTCCTCTGCTATCTTCATTCTTCTTTTCCATGATACAATCTTTTCTAAATCTTTTTTAAAATATTGCTTCTTTTCACGGTACTAAACCATGAGTGCGCCTTTAAAGTGGAGACAACATCCAACCAATTTCATGAAGTTCTTATGACCACTAACCATTGACGATATCGCTGCGTCACAACAAAAGTATGAATCCATTTTATGTATCTTGTTCGCATATTTCTTGATGAGGATCATGCGATTATCGCTTATACCTGAATACCAACCTCGAATAAAGGATTGAAATCCAGAAAAAAAGGATTATAATTGCTTAAATTGTCAGTGGCTTGGCGGATTAGATCAGCCGAAAAGAATTTTATGGGATTGGATTTTCCATCACAACATTTGATGATATCTTCTAAAAACATTGCCCCTATCTTTCTGAATAGGAACACAGTATGTTTCTTACCAAAGGCTCGTTTCTTATTCTTCTTCCACCAATCCATCTCGGAATCTAATCAATTAGGGAGATAAAATTTTCTTTGAAGATAACGGGTTCAAGATTCTAGACCTCACATTGAGTCAAAACTAACATTGTCTCAGATATAAAGATAAGGTTTTTTTATTATTTTTTTATTTTTGGTTAAAAGCTATACAAGATTCTAGACATCACATTGAGTCAAAACTAGTATTTTTTTTCTTTTCACAATTCCCTTTCACAATATCAGCCGAATATAACCATGCTGCAATACAAGAGTGAAATACAGGTTTATCGTTTTTAAGAAAAATAATTCCTAGAGTTTTTTTTTTTTTGGTGAACATAATTCCTATAGTTTTACATAATAGGTCATCATCTAGAGTTTACGTAATTTAATACTTGCTTGCTTTAAGTATGTAATATTAAAAATATATATAATTTAATAAATAATAAAATAAATATATGTTTAAGATATAGATAATGATCTAAACTAATGCATATATTATCACACTTAATGACTATGACATCAAGGTTTGGATCCAGTCCACTACAGTAGGTAAAAAGAAATTTTAGGGAGTGGACTATAAGTTATGGATATGATAAGGTCTTGTCGATCCAATTGATACGAAAATAGATTGATACATATATAATCTGTTTTATATTTACCTAATATTAAATTAATTTGAACGTCTTTTAAAATAAATTATATATATATACACATATTAAATAAAATTACCAAGAAGAGAAGTCAATGAACTTAATAAAGATGATGATGATACTGAAGTGCAACCAACTCTGGCAGTCAATGAAGATGATGAAGCTGATTCGTAAAATGACTTTAGGTATCATGAGCATCATAGTTACCAACCTGGTTGAGGTGAAGAAACTCAACCAAACACTTGAAGCTGATAAGAAACAGCTGCAGAATTAGATCAGTTAGTTAGAAAAGGATATTGAAGAAGAGAAGCAGTGGTACAGTCTTCTGCTTTTCGTGATTGTACACAAGGGAGAGTATTTTTGTACCTTTCTCTCGTATTTGTTGTTCAATGTATGCCAAACCCCTAGGTAAGCGGATATAGTTTTTTCGGGAAACTTTTAAGGTGTGGGCAATCCCGAGAGGTTGATCTACTTATAGGTTTTCTACTAAGAAAAGTCTAAGATCAAAGACTTTTAAAAATAGTCACTAGAGATTAGTTCAACATGGTTCATTCATAAGATATATATATATATATCATTCCTGAACATAATTTGACTCAATAAAACAAGAAAATTTTAAAATTAAATGAAATTGCATGAAATAAAAACAGAAAAACAAAATAAAAAGAGTTGTTAGTAGCAAATGATTGTTGCCTCTACAAGTAATAAATAATACTAACAATGTTAGTGACAATTAAAGTTCTTCATCTAACCAAATAATAAACAAGTTGTATTGATGAACACAAAATAGAGCTAAATACATGCATAGTAAAAAATAGTAAATAGACGTTCTTATTATATGAACATGAGTATATAACTTATGTTTACTTCCTTCATCAAAATCTTTTCCAATCACGGGAAACCATCTCAAATAAATCCATTGAACTTGCTCCTTGAATACCTGGCAGACAATATATGTTTGCAAAGCCTTAAGAATAAGAAGAAGCATCTTGAAACAATCTTTGAAATTTTTTTATTTCTTTGGCGACTTCAACCATGGTTGGAACCTCGCCTTTAAGACCGACACAGCTCATTGAGAGCAAAAGGAATGCATTCATTCTGCAGCGCTCTTCTTTAGTAACTTCACCCATATTCTCTAATATATTTGGATCGACTAATCTACCCTCTTCAATAAATTTGGACACAGAGTTTGGATTCATATAGCTCAGATCACCATCATGCTCTTCTTCAAATATACCAAATTTTATTCCTCTTCCCATTAGAAGCATTAGCATGAATATACCAAAGCCGTACGCATCAGTTTTTTCTGAAACGATTTGCTTTCTCATATAATTCTCTTCTATGTAACCATACGTTCCCACTAATTCATCGACTGTAACAAATGTTTCTCCTACTGGAATTGAAATGCACCAAGAGAAGTTACTAAGCTTCGCGACACCATCTTTATATTATAAGATATTCTCAATAGACATAATCCTATACACAAAAGGTCTTGCAAAAGCAGTATGAAGATAAGCCAAAGCAGTGGCAATGTCCCCTGCTATCTTCATTCTTCTTTTCCATGAAACAATATTTCGTAATGCTATTGAAAAATAATGTTTCTTTTCACCATAATAAACCAGGGTGTGGATATTCAAGTTCGAGACAACATCCCACCAATTTCATGAAGTTCTTGTGACCACTCACCATTGATGATATTGTTACGTCCGGACAAAATTCTGAATCGAAGTTACCTGTCTTGTCTGTATATTTGTTGATGAGGATCATGCAGTTGTTATAATTTATACCTGAATACCAAATAAAATATCGAAATTCAAAGACATTATTAGATACTCTGAAATTTTCGGTAACTTTGAGGATCACATCACTACATCAGCAGAGAAGAATCTGAAGGGATTGGATTAATTTTCCATCGCAACATTTGATGATATCTTCAAACAACATCGCCTCTCTCTTTCTGCATAAGAAAAAAATATGTTTCTTATCAAAGGCTCGTTTCTTTTTCTTCTTCCACCAATCCATCTCAAAATCTAATCAATTAGGGAGAAAAGATAGTAGACCTCACATTGAGTCAAAAGTAATTAATATTGTCTCAGAATATTTTTTAAATAACAAAAGTATGTGCAAGTATAAGATCTGAAATTTTATATCTTAAAACAAAAAATTAATTTTGAAAAATTTTGGTAGCCAAAATTTTGTAACATATATAGTCTCTTTATATAATATTATGATTAGGTGAATTTCCTGCACATGCATGCCGATATAAATATTTTTAAATTAATAAATACTAAAAATTTATTATTTTATTCATCAGGTATCAAGTTTTTAATAATCGATATTACATAAAAATAGTAAAGAAAAAATTTATATAATATGTGAAAAGTAAATTTCTATATACAAAAATTTCTAAGACATAAAATATAATATTATCAATTTTTAAAAAATAATTTATTAAATAATTATTTTAATTAACTTCCCATTTAACAAATCATATTGTACATATGATTATGTTATGAAAACTATTTTCAATAGTTTCATTTTTTTCTTAATAAAACTAAAAGATTTATAATCACAATTTGAAAATACATATTATTTTACTTTATACACAATTCTAAATTAACTTTTTTGTATATCAAAAATATCTCAATTGATTTTGAATGATCTTCATAATCTTTTTACCCTGATTTATAGCAATCTAGTATTGGATTGTTTTATTTGATAAAAATAAATTGAATATATAAATTCTTAATGGTCAACATGAAAAAATAAATTAAAATCAACAAAGGAATTTCTAAAAAACAAATACTACAAATTGAATGAATGTTTGTGGTGGATGCAAAAATATATGATGGATTAAAATTAGTTATATTTGCTCTGTATAGAATAATATATAATATTTCAATAGAAATATGAATTATATTAATGATAATAATAACTATGAAAAAATTGAAAAAGTATTAAATAAAAAAAACAAAATATTTCTTATCTATTTTTCTGATTATTTTAAAAATTATAAGAAAATTATATTTCTTTTAATTTAACATATAAAATAAAAATTTAACTAATTTATGTAATTATCTATATTATAAATATAAGATTAAATCAAAATAAACAAACAAAAAGTTTACGTTTTACAATATTTTAGAAAATATATGTTACTATTAATTTTCATATCAAAATAAATTAAATTAATTAATATTAAAATAAACTTAATTTTAATGTTAGAAGTAATTTGTAATTTAATGTTAAAAAACTCTGTAATTAATCATGTTAAAATTAAACATGGTGTTGACACGTAAAATTTTTATAAGATTCACTTCTGTAATAATATATAAGATTATTTATATAACCAAAAAAAAAGATATCAAAAAATAATATTAAAATAGAAATCGAATTTATCAAAGATTATGATAATATTCGAATAAGAATAGGATATATCAAAGATAAAACAGAAAAAACCTTAATTAAAAACAATAATTATAAAGATTTACAAAATTTAATTTTTTATAAATAAATTTCAATATTAATTACGAATTTTAAGTGTATTTATATATAAAACAAAAAAATTAAGTGATTATTTAAATATTTAAAGTAAACAAAATTTAATGTGAGGATAATTTAGTAATTTAATGTAAGGGTAACTTTGTAATCAGCCACGTCAAAATTAAACGTGGAGTTGACATGTAAGCTTTTTGACAAAAATCACTTCGCAAATAATAATTATAAATGAAATTATACATCTACAAAATAAATTATGATAATACTTTTTTATTTCTTCGATTTTATCTGAACAGATTTTTGCAAATACTGATGTTATATATGAAAAAATGTATATTAATTAGAGTTGATAAGGTGGAGAAATGATTGGTTAGTAGAGGATCAGAAGCAACTCACACAAGCGAGTTAGGGACATTAGGAAGGGAATGGTGATGGAAATTAAGAGGCAGCACTAATAAACACGGTAGTATCACTGAAGTGAGACTGTAAATTATCACTTTTGATGATCAAACTGTTAAAATTGTGGAATACGAATGGTTACATAAGAGAATGAAATCGTGAAGATGAAATGAAGAAAACAGAGAATGCGAGTTCGAGAGAGAATATAGTCTCAACGTAGAAACCTTCTGGCTTAATTGGAGTCTTGGTTTATGAGACTAGAAGCAAAACCTTTTGTCTGATAAAGAGTCTTTAACACAAAGTCAATCGATCAGACCATCACAGAGCCATATGCCCGATCTGACGATCGACTGACGCTTCAATGATCGATCGATAAAGACCATCATAGATTATACGCATGATCTGACGATCGACCACAGTAGTGATCGATCGATCGTCGAAAAGAGAGTCACGAGAGGAAACCCATTAATCGATCGATCGCCATCAGGATCGATCAATCATCGAACCATGAAACAAATTTTGTTTACGAAACTTAACACTTTTTGGATCAATAGTTGCAATTTCACAAGAATTTTTCCTGTTTGGTTAATTTCTGGGAGAAATTTCTCAAACTTTCAATCTCTCATATCTCCTTCGATTTTAATCGGATTTGAGTGATTCTTGAGCTCAATCTATTAAGATTTTCCTCCTCTTTCTAATTATCCCACTCTATTTTTTGATCTGCAAAGGTATCATTCTCTATCTCCATTGTTAATTTTGGCGAAAATTTGAAGAATTGGGTTTAATGAAATTCGAGTTTTTCATGATTAATTGTGAAAAATTATTATGCTATTCATTCTTGTATGATGATTTCGAGTTCCATTAGCCTAGAATTTAGAGAGTTTTTAGTCGATTTTGATTTTTAGGTTGATGGAGAATTTTAGGGAAAATAGAGGAATTTAGGATTGGAATTGAGATAATGTTGGATTGATTTAGGCATTGCTGGATGTTTACTTGTGTTAATGATTGATTTGAACAATTGATTTCTGAGTAATCTCATTCCAAACTTGAATTTTTTTGTTTTTCTCATCCCTTTTTGTCAAACTCACATCTCTGTTTTTCTTCGGTTTTGTTGTGTTATAAAGTATGGTTCGAGTAGGTGAGCATAAACCTACTAAAAAGGTTAGGAGATCTTCAGCTTTGGAAGCTAGACAGTCTTCGGGTGGCAATTCAGATGTCTGCACTCTCCCCCCCCCTTGTGGCCTAGACCGAAAGGAACCCCTTTTCAACCCAATATTGGAAATTAATCAGACCCTACTTTGCTGAAAGCTGATCTTGCGTATAAGGATAGGAACACATATGCAGACTGGCAGAAGTTCCATGGGATTTTCTATGATTAGTTGTTGAGGAACAAGATTGTTCCAACCAAGTTTGTCTGTCCCAATACACTTGACAAGCTTTGGATTCTAGATGATGTAGGTGCTATGATCAAGAAGCTTGGTATAGGTACTTTTGTGCACAAGAGTTATCAACTGTATCCGGAGCCAGTCCGTCAACTGTTAGCGTCCTGTGATTTTCATATGGCTGCTGATTCACATGCTCCGGTATATGCTGCTATCTTCACTTTCTTNCATGCTCCGGTATATGCTGCTATCTTCACTTTCTTTTATAATCAAGTTTTGTACTCCATGACTATTAGGGATATTTGCACGCTGTATGGGTTCAGGGAACTAGCTAAGGGACGAATGCCTTCTCAAGATGGTTAGGCTAGCATCATACTGTGGCACATTTTACAAACGGCGGTTTTCAAGGTCGAGCTTTTAAGCTTACACACACCAGGAACCCTGCGGTTTAAATGGTAGCCAAGATCATCAGTTCTACCATCTATGGTAAGGAAGAGTCGGGATCATTAATGAAGCCTGAGCTGGAATTACTTCATTATGCAATTGCTCCATTAGTTCCAAAGCTGTGAAAAACCTGTGTTGTAACTGAAATTATGGTATTAATGCAAGTATACAATTGTACAAACCATGATTTGGTTCCGAAATCAAAATATACAACTAAAAAAGTGACAGCAATGTTCTAGCTTTTTTCTCATATTCATGATGACATTTTTAAACCTTTGAGGTCAAACGCGTAAGAACAAAGAAATTAGTAACCAACATAGACGGCGACATTCACTATGTAGTAATCTTTGTTCTTATCACCCAATTCTTCAACTAAAAGGCCGCTTGAGCAGATCAGTCCCCCATCTACAACCTCCACATTAACAATCCTCCCATGTTAACACTTTCTGAAGTCTATTAAACCATCTTTGAAGTCTACCAACAACATGTGAAGTCTACCACACAACCTATGAAGTCTACCAAACAACCTGTGAAGTCTACCAAAATGGTGTACCAGACTTTAACAACGTCTACCAACCTAATTCATAGTCTACCACAATGAAATTAGTTCAACGTGAATAAAATTCTATTACACAAAAAATCAGAGTTCCAAATCAATTCCAAGTCTACCACACTTAAGCATATTATAAACACTATCTAAAACTTAAAGAAAAACGACAAAACAAGTGCAATGTCTACAACCAATGAATCGACTACATCTACCATACATGGGTATACTATAATCATTCTCTACCAAACTACATACAATTTACACAAAAAACAACCGAAATCTACCTAAATATGCAACCAACTTTCAAGATTTCAACCCAAATTCTTCGCAAAATCATCGAATATATCATCAAAATGCACTAAACAATTCACAAATCACAAGAAAATTTCCATTTTCTCAAACCAAACTCCAGTTCCGAGTTGTAGTTCCTAAAAAACGAGTGTGAATCGACATTTAAAGAACATGGATCCGAGTTGCAAGGAAGAGTTAAAAAGTAAGAAATCATCACTATCTCAAATCCTACTTCACATTCATGCTTAAACTTCAAACTCTTAAAGCCACTGGATCTTGCCATGAAACCTTCCTCCTCACTGCTCCATTTATCCCTTTTTCCAAATCTTCGTAAATTGGTAACTTCATTCCACCATGTAGCAGCATTACATTCTTTGTTGCTTCCACGAAGAGGAGAACACAATGCCGACAGCGAGAGGAGAAGAGAACCGAAGAAACTGAGAGGAGAAGATGAGAGGAGAGGCAAAGATGTCTCAGGCGTACGAAGAGAGGAGAAGAGGACATGAAACAACGAAGAAGATTTCAACAACAAAAAGGAAACAGCGGAGAAGAGAGGAAGAAGGGAGGAGAGTTTTGTTTTTTTAGTGGTATAGTTGTAATAAAATGAAAATCATTACGTGTTTGAGATTTTTCCCATTTCCTTTAAAACATGAATCATAAAATGAACCATATTAGTAACATATTTTTACACACCATTTAAGTAATTCTTTTTTTCTTTTGGTCGAGTTTGGATACTTTCTTTATATTAAAAGGTAAAGTTTGTTTAAGGAATAGTTTATGTGGTTTAATCTTGTAGTTAAGATCTGGTTTAGGCTTTGTTAGATCCTTAGATTTATATTATTTGCTTTTTCTCTTTCACATGGATCTGTATTGCATCTTGTCCAGTTCGATCTATAGCGGTCTTCTTCGAAGTTCTGCTTTCTCCGGTTGTCTTGCTCCTTGTCTCTACTTTAAGATCTTGATCGAGGTCTAGTCATCTGTTGGATTCTGCGTAGGCTTTCAACTAGTCGTCTTCGTCCTTGCCAGATATATGTTTCTCGACTTAGTCTTTCTGATATGTATTGTGAGAGCATTCTATCGGTACATAAACCTTGTTCTTTTTTGCTGAGGTATACGCTATTAAACATAGGAGGATTCGTCATCAATATTAGTTGTGTCGCTTGTTGTGGAGACTACGGTTTTACGGGTTGAGTTGATTTAGTGACAAGTCTTTTCTTAGGTTTCTCTTCTTAGCTTTGGCCTAAATTTAAAGCCTTTGGTTCCCTTTGCTAGAGCTTAGTTTCCGAGGATTTAATCGACATCCGTCAGCTTATGTACTGAAACGTTGTTTCCCGTTTGGGCTTTATTAATCATATTTCTAGATGACAAAAAAAAAGGTAAAGTGTTCTTATTAGAAAGTCAAGACTTTTTGTTTTTTTTCTATATATGCATGTGATCATTTAATATCTCCGTTCTTTAATTGACTTTTTCTCTTTTTACCAGTTTTTTAAGACTTTAATTATCCGTTTTCTTGGTGTCTGGATTACAACTACCTCAATCTATATGTTGCTGTTTCGAAGGCATTTCTCACAACCACAACTAGTTTCTTCTCAGATCTGAAGTTAGTTACTTTATGACTTCGTTGCCTTCTTCCTCCTCTTGCAATTGGCGCTTTGACGTCTTCCCGAGCTTCAGAGGGGAAGATATTCGGCAATCATTTCATAGCCACTTGCTTAAGGAGCTGGATTGTAAACTGATCAGTGTTTTCAAAGACAACAAGATCGAGAAAAGTCAATCGCTTGATCCAGTACTTAAACAAGCAATTAAAGAATCAAGGATTGCCATTGTCATCTTCTCCAAAAACTATGCCTCTTCTGGCTGGTGCTTAAATGAGTTGCAAGAAATAACCAAAAGCATGGAAGAATCAAATCAACGTGTAATACCTATATTCTATGGTATATATCCTTCTCATGTCAGAAAACAGACTGGAGACTTTGGAAAGATATTTAAAGAGACATGCCACAACCTCAACAAGACAAAGCTTGAGATTGGAAAATGGCAGAAATCGTTGACTGATGTGGCAAATCTCGTCGGATTTCCTTCTCAAAATTGGTACGAACTTACTAAACATTATCTTGTATTTCCTTATTTTCTATACAATTTCTTTCTTGTTTATTGATATATCCTTTATACAGGGAAAGTGAAGCAAAACTGATTGAAGATGTAGTCAATGATATCTTGTATAAATTGAATTTAACTCTATCAAAGGACTTCGAGGACTTTGTTGGCATTGAAGATCACATAGAAAAGATAAGTTTATTGTTAGATTTGGAATCCAAGGAAGTAAGGATGGTTGGGATATGGGGCACCTCAGGAATTGGCAAGACAACCATTGCAAGAGTACTATACAGTCGGCTCTCTCGCCATTTCCAAGGTAGGGTTTTCATTGATCGGGGGTTTATATCTAAAAACATGGAAGACTATAGGGGAGCTAATACTGACGACCATAATATGAAGTTGAATATGCAAGGAAATTTCCTCTCAAATTTTAGGCAAAAGGTACATAAAAGTAGATCATTTAGGTGCGGTGGGAGATAGGTTAAAGAACCAAAAGGTTCTTATCTTTATCGATGATTTGGGTGATCAAGTAGTGTTAGAGGCCTTGGCAGATCAAAGTCAATGGTTTGGATGTGGGAGCAGAATCATTGTGATTACAAAAGATAAGCATCTTTTGAGGGCCCATGGAATCAATCATAATTATGAGGTCTATCTCCCATCCAAAAAGTTCGCTCTTGAGATGTTTTGTCGTTATACTTTCAGGGAAAACTTTCCACCTAAAGATTTTAAGAAGCTGGCTGTTGAAGCTACAAGGCATCTGGTAGTCTTCCGTTAGGTCTTAATGTGTTAGGTTCGTCTTTGAGGGGAAGGGACAAGGAGTATTGGATGGGAAGGTTTACAAGGCTTCAGAATAGTCTAGATGGGAAAATTGATAAGACACTCAGACTCAGCTATGATGGAATAGATAGTGAAGAAGATAAAGCACTGTTTCGTCACATTGCATGTCTTTCTAAGTTTAGGACATGCAGATTGGATTTCAATAACATAACGTTGTTGCTCGCAGATAGTGACTTAACTGTAGGCCTTGTAAACCTTATAGATAAGTCCCTTCTTAATGTGCTAAAATACTGTAAGTTTTTCATTCTGTACTATTGTTAAGAGTATTTGATTTAAGATACATGAATTATATCTGTTAGGCTAATCTTTATTTCATATATCCTGCTACAATTATATTTTTCAGGGAACTAAAAAGGTTTTAGGTGTATCATTGTATATTGATGAGATTGATGAGTTATATGTACATGAGAATGCCTTCAAAAAGATGCGTAATCTTCGTTTCCTGAAATTTTACACGTCTGGAAAGGAAGTCAGTTTGCAGTTAGACAAAAGCTTCGACTATTTGCCTCCTAAACTCAAACTATTTTGTTGGGACAAATATCCAATGAAATGTTTTCCTTCTAGGTTTTGTCCGGAAAATCTCGTCATCCTCAAAATGCAGGATAGCAAGCTTGAAAAGTTGTGGGAAGGAGATTTGGTCAGTTTTGAGAATATTGATTATGTTTTTAGTAGTGAGATTAGAATACCTAATTTAATTTATGGATGCCAATAATGTCCGTAGTGTGTAACTTATTGCTTTGTGATTATTTTGCTGGGTCCAGCCGCTTACATGTCTCAAAGAAATGGATTTGAGGGGATCAAAAGACTTGAAAGAAATCCCAGTTCTTTCGAGGGCCGTCAATCTTATGAGACTATATCTTAATGATTGCTTAATTTTGAGGGAACTTCCTTCCTCTATTCGAAATCTCAATAAACTAAGTTGGTTGAATATGTCAAACTGCACAAGTTTGGAGACTCTTCCCACTGGCATTAACCTCCAGTCTCTTGATATCCTTGATCTTAGTGGATGCTCAAGCTTGACGAGTTTTCCTGATATCTCAAAAAATGTACTTGATATCTATTTATCCCACACAGCAATTGAAGAGATTCCTTGGTGGGTCAAGAATTTTTATAGGCTCGAATGCTTATTCATGGAAAATTGTAGCAAGTTAAAATCTGTATCCATTTCTACACTGAAATATCTTAGAGTGGTTGAATTTTCATATTGTGAGGCATTAGTTGGAGTTGGTTGGAATGGTAATCCAAGTGGAGTTGCAATGAAAGCAGAAATTATGGACACTGAGTTACCAGTCCCCGAGGAGGAAACAGCAGATTTTATGTTCCCAGAAGTCGTTTTCAGACTCATCAATTGCTTTGACATGGATCTTGATGCTCTCCTTCAACAACAGTCAGTTTTCAAGCAACTCATAGTGTCTCGTGATGAAGTACCTTTATATTTCACTCACAAAGCTACTGGAAGCTCTTCATCTCTCACCATCCCTCTACTTCCAACTTCTCTCTCTCAACCAATTTTCAGATTCAGAGCTTGTGCTGTCATTGTTTTTGACTTTATAAGCTGTCTTGTTCCAGATATTGAGATAAAATGTCGGTTCAGAGACGCGCTGGGGAACCACTTTGATTCCCCTGATCACCAAGTGGAAATTGAGGCTTATGATGGCAGTCATCTATTTATATCTGACTATTGTTTCCCTCTGAAAGAAGAAAATGCTCCTCTGGCCAAATTAAACTATGATCATGTGGAAGTACAGTTTTATTATCCTCTCGGGGCACTGAAACAGTGGGGTATAAGACTCTTAAAGGACTATTTATCCGCAACGAATGGATTTAGTGATACAAACACTCTTCCTCATGTGTGTGAAGCCAATGAAGACAATATGGTTTATGAGATAGAAGACAAGAATTCAAGTATGTTTGAAGATTTTGATGATGAAGTCATTGAAAGAAACAGGGACAATGAGACTGAAGAAAAGCAGGAAAGAATGACGAAAAGAATCAAGGTAACTAAGAATTGGCCATCAAGTTAGTAAAATATACCCTCCAGACGCATCACTTATCAATTCATTTTAGAAAATTGTATATATATAATAAGATCACATCATGTTGTTTCTGCAGATTTAATGACTTTTCTCTGGAGTTCACCCACATATACGTATGAATTACAAGCCAGACCGACGGACTTTATATTGTAGTTGGGAATAGAGCTTGTCATCTTCTGTTATTTCTTTGAAGACCGAGTAGAGTGGCAGGATTCAAACTATTCAAAGACTTGGAAATTCATGAAATAGATATAGAAAAGTCTTTTCCAACTCGTGATTTAGAAGAAGAATCTGTGAAAGATTGGTAGCCTTATACTCTTTTTCACCAAGTTCTTCACATCTTTTGTCATGTTTTTGTTTATTTCTACTTGTATTCACAATTTACTGATACTTTATATTTTGTATTATTCTCTTAAACCAAACTTGACACGTTATCATTATTTTGCTTGCAAGAATTTGAAGACATAAAAATTTCTGTTTAAGAAATTTTGGATGGTGGATTTATGAAATTCAAACACAGATGCATAAGTACTACTAGATCGTAAAAGATAAACACAAAAATAAAGCCTAATACATAAACATATTAAACAAAACTACAACTCATAGTCTTGTGGTGCAAGGATTCGGAAAGAATGAGGGATTTACTTTTTTGAAGACGGAGTAGAGTGGCAGGATTCGAACTCTTCATCGTTTTCAAAGACTTGGAATTCCATGAAAATGATATAAAAACTGTGAAACAAACAGAAAGATTTGTAGTCTTAGGACAGGAACAAGAAAGTGTAGACTTATACAGCCATTATATGAACTTAAACAAGCTATGAAAGAAAGACATGAAAAATTTATAATGATGTCAAATGGTTCAAAATCAATGAATATGATAAATGCGCCTATTTCAAACAATGATAATAATAAATAATCCAACAAATTAAGAACATGCTTAGTAGCAAATTTGACAAATATGAGTCTTGTAGATGTCATTTTAGAGATTGAAATCACATGAACATGTGACAAATTACTGATTCTCAAACTCATTATGCTGAAAGATACTTCAGAGATTCAACCATTACACAAATGAAACCACAAAATCTCTTGTTGGTCCTCAATTTTACTTGACCAAAAAATTTGAGTATCACAGATAGTATGCACACGTCATAGAAACGTGTTAAAAATGATTTTGTTAAAAAATGTTTTTGTCCATGGATTTACCAAAATGAATGTAGTCATTTTAGACACAGGAGGTGTAAGTATTGATAAAGCCATCCTGCAATGCACGCTTGACACACATCCATTGAAGCGATGTCACAACTGAGGATCCTCATCACCAAAAGAGAAAGGCCCAAGCACTTGCCTATCCACCTTCATGGTATCACGCATGTACAGCTAAGACACATCGTACAGTTCTAAACACTTGAATCCTTTGACAAGTGTTGCCCCCATGGACCCCTTTTATCTCACAGTTGGCCTTAAACACTTGATTCCTTTGACAAGGAATTAAAGAAAAAGTCTCAGAATTGTGGTAGCAAGACATCAAATTAGACAAATTAAAAGAAGAATTTGGGCCTAAACATTTGAACCTTATTAAAACAAACAACTTAAAATATAAAAACGTCTTATTCAAACTAACTAATTAAAATAAAACAAATAGAAAAAACACACCAAAGTCAAAGCTAGGCGTGCCTGCATTCTTCTTGCTTAAACCTGTCAAAATTTCTGAAAGATATATTCGTCGCATCATCGTAGTATAGTCCGGCTGATTACGACATATTTTATTTTTATTTGAAAATTTTTAATTAAAAAAATAATAATTAAATTAAAATAAGCATACCATGGTTTTAGGAGTATACACACTTTGTATTCTTGTCCTAAGACTACAAATCTTTCAGATTGTTTCATAGATTGTTCTTTATCTTAGTCAAAGGTTAGAAAAGCATTTTTTATATCTATTTGATGAATTTCTAAGTCTCTAAATGCTGCAATGTCTACTAACATTCTGATTAAAGTTATTCTTGTAAATTACGGAATAAAGGTGTCACAGAAATCAATAAGACAATTAAAGGAGATGACAACAACAACAGAAGAAGAAACGATTAAAGTCCGTCGGTTTGGCTTTGTAATTCATATTTTCTTAGCTAAATCAATTATGTTGCGTAATATATTGTAATTACCCAAATACGGATTTCGAAGGAAACGTGTGCAAGAAGCAAGGCCTTATGTTAGTATACTATGTTTCTTATGTATCAAGTAGTTAACCAAAACTGGATTCGTCTCATTTTTGTGGAACTGAACCTCTAAGAAACAACTCATACATAAACATATTTGAATTACGAACATCATAATGAAACAGAAGTTAATCTTAATATTTTCTGGGTTAGCTACAGTCAATCATATAAGGTTTAGCAACGCATTTACAACACAGCTGATTTGGGACGGTTTAGCAACGCGTTTACAACGAA
>OVAX01003028.1:0-23423 GCA_900406405.1 Lepidium africanum
TTTACAACGAATTAGCAACGAAAAAAGGCGTTGCAAATCTGTTTTTTTGTTGTAGTGGTTACTTTAGAAAATTATAGTAATAATGGAAAATATCCAACTAAAGAATGAAAATAAGAACTATCGAGTTGATCTCAGTTTGGTGGTTAGGATGATCCAACTAATGATTTGATACAATGGTTTGATTCCTACCCGCTGCATTATGGTAGCTTAAAAAGGGATTTTAGGGGTGGGGTTTAGGGTATGAATCGGGTCTTGTCAATCCAATGTTGACCAAAAAAAATGAATGGAAATAAGAACGAAGTCAAATGAGGTTGAGGAAAAGAAGAAGAAATTGAAGATGGTTAATGTCATGAAAAAAAAATCTTGATGATAATTCGTTTGATTTTTTTTTCCGCAAAGGTACTTTATTATTGGATGAAGTCTTGAAACAAAGTACATTCTCGAGAATGAGAGAAAAACGCTCCATATCAATAGATGTGATTGAGCTAACTCAAAACATAAACATAAGAAAACCAGCTACATCACTCATAGATTAATAGCCTGCAGCCTCTGAGTCGATCAAGCTTTGTAGCCAGGATGGACCTTGGATTGAGACATACGATTGATACAAGCTCTTCTACTATGTAGCTTTGCTTCCCCTGTTGCAGATCGAATTATCCAGGATGCTCCACTTTTCTTAGAAACACTATCCCACTGCCCTGCAAAGTTACACTTCACCCACAATTGTGGGGGTTTATTCCAGCACGAAGGAGAAAAAAGGTTAGAAGAAACTGATGCAGAGGCTTCGTCCACACCTTTGTTAGCATCATACCATTCCTTCCAATCTTCTGATGCATTCAAGATAATTCTATCAGGATCTAGGCTTATTTTTAATACACCAAAGCATTTCTCACTTTCCATAAATGCCAAAGCAACCAAGGGATTACCTCAGACCCTAAATTATCCCCTGACTTTTGCTCATGAAACCGCAAAACCAAGTTAGCATTAAGAGCTAATGAATTACTTGAGAAACTATTCCTAGGATCTACCATAGGAAATTTACTCCAGACTTGAATACCGTTATCACAAGTAAACAAGAGATGGTTGATTGTTTCCCTATCTTTCCCACAGATTTTAGACCTCGTATCAAGCGAAATTCCACTCCTTTCCAACCTATCTGCAACGGCTAATGAACCCATTAGAAACTTCCAAAGGAAATGGCGGATTTTAGGAGGGGATTTGCCTTTCCAAATGAGACTGAAAGAATGTAGTTCTAGTGCAGTATGAGGTGGAGAAGAACGATTTGAATGGTCAATACAAGCATTCGTTAGCTCGTAGCCACTTCGTGTAGTATATACTCCTTTATTATTATGTAACCACCAAACCTTATCTCGACGGTCACAGCGCACTTTGAGCTTTAACATAATCTGCACATCATCTTGATGAAATAAAGAGTTGAGTTCATTCACTTTCCAAGAATTTTGAGACAAATCCCACAGGTTCGAAACTATTAAGGAATCATCTCTTAATCCCTCTCTGTTCTTTGGGGTTCGGAGAGTACCGTCAAATAGCCATTTTTCTTTCCAAGCATTCCATCTCCTAACTTAAAGCTGAGACCTTTCACTACCAAGTCTCTACCCCACAACAGACTTCTGCAACCAAACGAAGGCCGTGAGCCTAGTTTACTTTCCACAAAAGAGGAGGATAGAAAATACTTACACTTCAGAACTTGAGCTAGAATTAAGGTTGGATTATTCAAAATTCTCCAAGCCTTTTTCCCAAGTAGAGCTTGATTAAACTGACTTATGTCTTTGAAACCAAGACCCTCTTCTTTCTTTGGTCTACATCGTCTATTCCAAGCCACCCAATGTATACCTCTTGTGTCACTCTTCTTATGCCACCAAAAGTCTCTCATTACAGAGGTTTATAGTTATAAACCGGAAGTGAAGTTGCCACCGCTTTCTAAAGTGTTTCTTCACCTCCTTGAGAAAGGGATTTAGCAAACCAACCCATCATCCTTGATCGCAATTTCTCATGGATAAAATCGAGTAACTTCCTCTTAGAACTCGAGAAATATTTCGGAAGTCCCAAGTACTTACCATCTCCACTCTCCTTAGAAATTCCTAGCACAGCTTTGATATCCGATTTCACACTTCCTGTAACTTTTCCCCCAAAGAAAATCGAAGATTTTTGGAAATTAATACTCTGACCAGACACTTCCTCATACAACCTTAAGTATTTTCTGATTTCTTGGCTCTCATCCACTTTTGCCTTACAAAGAAGCAAGCTGTCATCCGCAAACAACAAGAGATGTATCGATGGACAGGAGGGAGCTAATCTTAGACCACTGATCTTCCCACTCTCTTCCACCTTATTTACGATATGAATCAGCCCTTCTGCACATAAATTAAATAAAAAAGGTGATATAGGATCACCTTGGTAGAGGTCTCTACTCGGTTTGATCAATCCGTGTGCTCTCTCGTTTAGTAAGACCGTGTAGGTTACTGCTGAAACACACTATATTACCCATTGAATCCATCTTCCATCAAAACCCAATTTATTCAACAAGCCTCAAGAAACCTCCACTCTACACGGTCATAGGCCTTAGACATATCAGTCTTAATGGCCACGTATCCTGGTGCCACTCTTTGATTTATCCGCAAAGAGTGAATCATCTTATGAGCCAGCAGTATGTTATTCGAAAATAATTCGACCAGTGATAAACGCACCTTGCGTATCCAACACAACTTGTGGCATTATTCTCTTCAACTTGTTACTCATAATCTTCTATACAATCTTGTAATGGACCATACAAAGACTGATTGGATGCAGCTCCAACATACTTGAAGGATTCGTTGTTTTTGGAATTAAACAAATCTGGGTAAAATTCCATTCATGTGGAAGACAGCCTGAGTTGAAACATTCTTTAATTTCCTTACACACATCAGCACCAACCACGTCCCAAAATTGATGATAGAAACTACTCGAAAACCCATATGCACCACAACATCGATCCCCATTAATAGCTTTCACAGCTTGTTTAATTTCAGCATCTGAAACCAGAGCTACAAGAGCTCTATTCATTTCTGCCGATACTCTTTGTTGCAAATCCGCCAATATGCTTTCAACGTTCTCGGGATTTGAACTCTGAAACAGGTTACTAAAATATGACATTGCCACTTGACCTTTTGACTCTTCTTCAATCTGATCAACCTTATTCTCATCCTTAAGCACGAGGATACGGTTCCTAGCTTTCCAGCTCTTGACGCTATTATGGAAATACTTAGAGTTTTTGTCTCCTTCTTTCAATCAATGCTCTATACTCCTTTGCTTCCAATAAACCTCCTCTTCTTTATAAGCTTTGCTTAGGTTTGATTTTAATGTCTGTAACAGAGCACTACTCGGTTGATCTTTTGTCACCTCCTTCTCCAAATGATCTTTCAGGCGGCGAATCATGATACTAGAGTTAACCTCTGTAGTAGCTTTCCACTTTGCCAGCTCGCTTCTGTAGTTTCTTATTCTTTGATCCAAAGAGTTTTGGACCATCCTTATGTGACTGCCTCGCGACAGCCATTCTTATTATGCCATCTCCTATCATAGGCAAAGCGCTTCTTGTTCCTCTGCAGATTAGCTTGATTAAAAGAGACCAAAAGAGGCTGATGATCTGAAGCCCACATCTCAAAGTATTGTGTTGTGGTATACAGAAAAAAGCAAAACCAATTATCGTTACTCATGCTTCTATCTAGCTGGCTTTGAATCCACGTATTGTCTCTCTAACCAGCCCACGAAAACATATTACCTGATACGGTCTTTGAAATCCCATAAAGTTGATTCTCTCCTTCTTGGCCCACCTTTCTTCTCTGAATTACACACAATCTCATTAAAATCTCATAACACAAGCCACACCTTATCTTTAATTAGGCCTATGTCCGAAAGTCTGTCCCAAACCAACTTCCTTTGTGATCTCACCAGATCGCCATACACAAAGGTAACAAAAAAAGTTAGAGAATTCATCTACACTCTAATGTCAATCAACCTGTTATCAGCAAAAAGCACCATCACTTGTGTACTATCCTTCCAAAATACAGCCATAACACCACTCATACCTTCCGGTTCAACTGTACAACTCTGACCATAACCTAACGAATCTCGGAGCCTTTCAATATAATCATCCTTCTGTTTTGTCTCCATGAGGAAAATTAAATCCGAGAAAAACTTCTTTCCAGTTTCCCGAATGTGTCGAACTGTCTCAGTCTTCCCCGCATCTTGACAGTTCTAAGATAGAATGCTCATTGGTCCTACAGCGGCTTCACCTCGGAAGCCACCGCTGTTGATGGTGTTTTTTGAGTCTTCTTCACTTGATCGGAATCTGTAACTTCTATCTTTCTTTTGCTGCTTTTGACATTTACTACAACCTGACTTGAAAGTTCTGGAGTACCTGTTGAAACCACTGCTCTGTTTTGCTTGCGCACCTAGGAGCTGGGTCTCTTTCGAGGTCTTTTCACAGATTTGCTTGAACCCAGAATACTGGAAACTGTTGGACCAAGCCAAAAAACCACAGAGCCTGAATCATTATCCTTTTCTTTAAGGCTGAGCGTTGAAGAGACTTCCACATCATACAACTTCTCTAAATCAAGTAAGATAGTTGAGTTGGTAGAGAGATTGTCTTTTTGAAAACAAGCCGAGGTTGGTTTTCCTTGAGCTTCAAAATTAAAAACGTGCCCTTTCTCCTTATTCACATTTTCTATAATCTTTGTCTTCAAACTTGAATTAACTTCTACAATCTCCTGGATTTCTTGTTGCACTCGTAACACTCTAACTTGCCTTTCTCGAGGATCATAATGGTTAACATACTGTTGTGCTGCAGCTCTCTCATCTCTTGGAAGGTTTGCCAACGTTTTCTCAAAACCAAGAGTATCTTCATCCGTAGAAGCTAAATTAGATGAGGAAACAGAAGGCTTATTCCTCAACGAATCCTCATTCTGACTTCTCCTCACATCGATCTTCCTAACACCTTTCTTCGAGGGATAATTAGACATTTCGTGGGTCAATCTGTAGTAGTGGAAACATCTTTTTCGGAGCTTTTCATACTCGAACTCAATGATGGCTCATTCACCAAAAGGAAGTACCAAGGCCTTTGACTCTTTAGCAGGGCTATTATAATTAAAACGGACCTTGACTCTAACAAACTCTGTTTTCAGTGAAAGCTTAGGATTATAAACAATCTCCACAACTTTCCCAATAGCAGAGGCGACTTGACCAATTGTTTCGACTGTGAAGTAGTTCACAGGAATATTCCAGATTCTTATCCAAACATAGAAGGAAGAAAGAAAATCATCAGGCAGGTTCACACACCACCTTTCCATCACCATTGTCCAGTTGTCGAAGGATCATGGACATTCTGCAAGCACAGTAAGAAGATCCTCTTCCCGTTGGAATATAAACTGAAATCTATCCTTCGAGAGGGCAATACCACGAACCTTATCCTTCAAACGCCAAATTCTAGGCATCGCCTCTATCATTCTTGCCATTACCTGAATCTCCGGGTTAAGCAACCTATCCAAGATACTTAAGGCATTGTCATCAAAAACATGGAACCGAGGACTGTCTGGTAGAGTAATTATGTCCTCATCATCGTACAATTGCAAGGATTGAATAGCTTTCTGTAGTTGTTTAGCCATAGCTTCGGAATTGAAACGATATCAGAGGAGTATTGCGCGGCAGAGAAAGAAGACAGTGGGGATGAAAGCTGCTTGTTTGGCCACGAAACACGATCCGCTAAAGTTGTAATTGCAGATTGAATTAAGGAAAGTCGCCATAACTACAGATCGATGATTGAAGGAAACTAACTAAAGAAGGCAAGAAGCAAGCAATCAGATCATTATCCAAGAAACGAAAAAGGAAGGAGAAGGAAGAAAAGGAAAGAGGCTATAATGATAACACTGTTGTCAAAGGGATTAATGGACCGGATTTTGGGCTCAATTCAAAATGAGAGATGAAGGATTTGGAAAGTGAAACCCTCTGGGAGAAGTAGAAGGGCTAAGCGAATTTATGGTGCAAATTTTGCAAGTATATGTTTTCACAATGGAGTCTGCTTTAATTCGTTTGATTTAAGCAAGAAGTTTTATATACAGAAAGCGGTATATTTAATCCCAACCCAAAAATGAAAACATAATATTATAAATCTAGAGAATTTATTGATCTAAATGTAATTATATATATATATATATATATATATATGCATGGTTTGTAAATTATATATGTAGTAGGTTAGAATTGTGAAAACGTTAATTGTGTATTCTATAAAGTAAACTTAAATATATAATATTTAATCAATTGTATTGTTTTCCAATGGATTCTAGTTATCAGCTTTTGGTCGAGAAAATAATTTGGTTTCTCGATGGTTTTTAATTCTCGGCCACTTAGAAGAACTCTGTAAGGTCCCTACCTAAAATACATTGAGCGTTTACTCTGTCACTTACATTTTCTTGCAGTGATCTTCTGGTTTTTCCATTCGGATTTAATCTCTTCTCCTAGAATTTGGAATATATATTGTGTCTCATCATGTTGTTTATACTGAAAATCAGTCTTTTAGTCAATATTAATTGAAACATCTTGCATGAATTGGGCATTTTCATTAATTTAACAAGTAATTTTGGTCAAAGAAAAAAGTTAACATTTTTGATCTAGTAACATATATTTAAATATTTATGGGAAGTGATTCATCAAAACGGTGAAATTTGTGTACCTAAGTAAGGGTAGGCAGAAGGTACAGAGTGGCAACCCATAAAAGTTTTAGTATTTGTGACCTGTTGTATTTTATTTGAATATTTGGTTTTTTGATATATTTCCATTTGAAAAATTTTGAATATTTGGAAATCTGGATACCTATTTTTTTTTATAAAGATATGCAAATATTCCGGTTCGATCTATTTTTAATAATAAAAAAAATATAATATGGAAAAGTCACAAAAATAAGAATAAAAAAATATTAAAAACCTCTATTAATACAAATTTTTAGACCCAAAAAAATACTTTTCAATATAAACTTTAAAGAAGCAAATATAACTAACTATTACATATTAAAAACTTTTATTCAATCTAATTCCAAAAACTAAACCCATAGTATATTATATATCAAAAAATGATAAAATCATAAAAGAAAATATAAAAAAATTAAAATTAATATTGAGGACAGGTGGCCCATTGGTAGTGGCCACTTTACAAATCCTCAGGCACCCAGGTTCGAGTCTTCTCAGGTACAAGGAAAAGGAAGAATGAAGTTTAGAGTTTGGGCTTTGGCTATGGATTGGACCTTGTCGATCCAACTATAGTAAGGTTGACAAAAAAAATAATTAAAATTAATTACATACTACATTTAATTCATCTCCAACTATATAAATATACACAACACAATTTGTATTATGGCTGGGATTAAATATCCGTATCCATCAGATTTTCAGATTCGTATATGAAATTTTATCTGAAATACGGATATTCGGCCAAAACAAATACGGATAATAAATTTTGATATCCAGCGGATGTTCGAACCGGGTCTAGCACAAATGGCTAAATCCAAAATTCTGATAAAAGAGAAGGAAGATTGGGTAAGGATTCTTGAGAGCTTTGAAGAAAAGAAGTGTATTGCAAAGAAGAAGATGATTGCTGAGTATAATTTGTTAGCTTAATGTGTGTGTCAAAAGTCGATCACCTTTTTTGAAGGATCTGCTCCTCTATTTATAGACCATAGAGACAGTTACAAAGTAGATTGAATAAAGAAAAATATACAAATTTCTAGAGAAGATCGTATCTAGAAGATACTTGCTAGATTTTCAGAAGTTTTTCATGTCGGAATAGGAAAATTTTTATTTCTTTTTTCGCTGACGTATCGCTCGGCTTCTTTCAACCTTCAGTATGCTTCCAAGAAGGAATTCTTCCTAGTTGAGACTTCGATATTCTTGCCAAGTTCAATACTTAGCATTTTGCCCATTGTTTCTCGTGGACCGAAGTACTCGAATCCACATCCAACAATTGTCCCCCCATACTCGGAAAACTGTTGCCGAGTTTCCGAGTTGGGAAGTTTCTCTGTTTTTAGAATCTTCGGTCCACGTGTCATTCCATGATTGAGTTACTTAAGGTGGTTTCCTTGGTTTTCATGTATTGAGTAATTATTACTGTTTGATGTCGTTTTGGTTTCCGGTAAATTCCTATAAATACCGCGCCATCCTTCTTTTACCATTCACTTTATTTTTGCGATAAATCTTTCTGACTTCATTTTTATCTCTTTCTTCATAGTTTTCTCCTGACTTTTAGAAATTTTTTGATATACTTCAAACACTTTCCTTCAAGCGAAAAATGGGTCTTGATAATTTTAAACTTCCTAACGTCGAGGGAGGTTTAAACGCTGCTCTTGATGAAATGGATGCTCGTCCTTCAGGGGGATATTCTAGGGTTACCCGATCTTCTACTGCGCCGACTCAAGATATTGTTGAAGTCCCTTCAAGTTCTGGTCGCAGAACTTCGCAACCTGCGAAAAGGTAAAGGGCTGATTCGCCTAGGATTACTCCTCCTAGTGTCGTTATTCGAGGTGGTGCTTCTGGTTTTTCTCGGGGGAGAAGAAGATGCGTTCCTGACTTCCGTTTTACCCACGACCACTCTAATTCGAGATTGATCTTGGAGTTTCGGACGAATTGTGCTGATATGATGCGTTAGATCATAACATCATTAGAGTGTTTCCCTTCTCCGTATCAAATGGAGAATCGGGAAGAATACGAAGAGGTTGCTTATTTGCTGTTCCGGGTGAGTTTTTTTTCCTAGTTCAGTTTCATCGTTATTTCCGCTTTAAATCTTATAACTCTGCTTTTTTGAAGTCTTTGTAGTTCATCGCCTTTTTAAACAGCATTATGTTGCAGTGCGAACGATTCCGTGCTAACCGGGATGGAAATGTCCGAAGGAATTCTGGCCAAGCTGGCCAAACTCAACTTGAAGCAGTGGAGGCAAGGTCCCGACTTACTGCCACCGAAGACGAACTCGCTCGCGTGAAAAACAAGTTAAAGGTAGAGTGTGAAAACGTCATTCGGTTGGTGGAACAGAATGCAGCTTTAACAGAGTCGCTTAAGTGTGCTGAGTCGGATCGGAACACATCTTTGACGTCCACCGAGAAGGCCAATGACAAGCTCAAGGGGCTCCAAACTGAGTTGGACTATATGAGGGAGAACTTCGACTCCCGGCTTCGCCAGGTTCTGAATGATTAATTTACCCAGCGCTTCAACCAAATTGCTACTCGGTTTAACGATTTGGATAGAAACCTAAAGGCCCGGTTGTCTTATGCCCAATATCTTGGGTTGAAGAATGGTCTCAAATTGCTCTTCGCTCGGGATGTCAAAATCCCTTCAGCAGTTGTTGAATCGATGACTGCTAAGGTGAACGAGTCAAAGAAAATTGTCAACAAGGAGAACTTGACGCCGCTACTTCCTAGAGACTTGGTCGTTCTGGTGTTCGAGATCGAGGAAGCGTCGAACATCAAAGATTAGACTAGGAATTAATATTCCACTTTTTTGTCTGAATTTTTGTATTTTTCAGAATCATCCCTTTAATTCTTGTAACAGCCGTTCGGCTATTTATAAGTCATCTCTTTGAATCTTTTAATCATATTTTGGCTTTTTATAAGTCATCTCTTTGATCCTTGTAATCAGCAATTGCCTTGTAATTATTTACCTGTATATTGAACAATGTTGTTATTTTGTTAATATAATATTCTAATTCGTTTCGACTTTGAAAACTGAACATGAGAACTTGTCACAAAAATGTCTCGTAAATTTGTATGGTTAACAGACAAGTATGATGTTTAATTCCCGAGGTCTTTTCTTGTTTCCGCGCGTTAGATAAGTTTCTCTCTTAAGTTTGAGAGTTTGATCTCGTTTGTTAGAAAGAGAAATTTCATTGTTTAGCATTTAAAGCTGAGATTTTAAGACTCAGTTCAAGGTTTAAGAATTTCAACATCGGAAACAAACTTCATAGCAATGTCGCTTTTGTTTTTATTGAGAAAATTCTCGTTTATACAGAACTATGTTATGTCTTTATTTGAAAACTTAATTTCACAAATATGTACGAAACTATGTTTCGTTTTTGTTGAGGATTTCTCCTCAGAAAATCTGCACAAAGCTAGGCTTTGTCTTTTGGTGAGAATTTGATCTCGTAATTCTGTACGAAACTATGTTTAATCTTTATCGAGGATTTTTCCTCAGAAAATCTGTACAAAACTGTGCTTTGTCTTTTTATGAGAATTTGATCTCATATTTGCGAGAACTTGGTCTTGGGTGAATGTGAGAATTAGATCTCGTATTTTGTTTGCGAGAACTAGGTCTCGGTTTTGAAATTTGCGAGAAACTGGATCTCGGCTTACGTGGGGTTTGAGACTTAGCTTTATTATTAATGAGAATTCGTCTCGACAAGGTTTCAAGACTCGGTTTATAGAGCCGGATTTTTTAGCCTAGCGAGATTTTAAGACTTGACTTATATAAAGCGGGATTATTCGATCTGGTGGGGTTTTAAGACTTGGCTTTGAATGTTTTTCGAGAATTTGGTCTCGGCAAATTCTGTGTGAAATTATGTAGAGTTGTACCGTGTTTAGCGAGAATTTGATCTCGTCTTTTTTGGAAGTTAGGGTGTAACCCCATCTTCTTTTTTTTGCCGAACCCGATATGGAAACTTATGGAAATTTTATTTAGTTTTAGTTGTACCCGAACGCTACCTACGTACCCTGCAAGAATCAAGCCAAGACGTAGTTCTGATTAAATAATTAAGTAGATGAGGATGTGTCAAGTAACGCATCTAAGTCACCGAGTTGGCGTGTCTTCAATAGTAATACCGCTTCAAGTTGATGGAGTTCCAACTTCGTTGAATCATCTCTCCTTCTATAGTCGCGATCTTGTAGACTTCAGGTTATATGACTTCACAGATGATATATGGTCCATCCCAGTTGGCGCTGAGTTTACCACGTTGAGTTCGGCCGTGTTTTCAAATACTTTTCAGAATACTAGATCTCCTACTAAAAAGTGTCTCCCACAGACATTCTTATTGTAGTACTTTGCAACTTGCTGTTGATATTTCTTGACTCGGAGAAGTGCTTTGTTGCGTTCTTCCTCCCAGTCATCGATGCTAGTTTCCATTTCTTCATTGTTTGAATTTTCATCTTTGGGAAAATGTTCTCGACGCAAAGTTGGTACCACTACTTCTGCAGGGGCCATTGCTTCCGTTCTGTGAGAAAAAGAGAAAGGAGTTCGTCCGGTTGAGCGTTTCAGTATTGTCCAATGTGACCAAAACATGCCATCTAAATCAGAAACCCAATTTTCTTTCTTCTTTAAAAGCCTTTTCTTTATTCCTTCTATAATTTGCTTGTTCATTGCCTCGGCTTGTCTGTTTCCTATGGGTTCCAAGGTGTAGATTTGCTCACTCGGATGTTCCATCTGGAACAAAAGTTAGTGAACTTTGCCGAGATGAATTGAGATCCGTTGTCTGTCACAATCTCGTAAGGTAACCCATGTCGGCAGATAATGTTCTTCCACACAAACTTGACTACGTCTCTGTCTTTGATGAGAAAATAAGCATATGTCTCAACTCACTTTGAGAAATAATCTGTTATGACAAGCATGAAACGCTTTTGCCAAGATGACGGCAATGGTCCAACTATGTCCATTCCCCATCGCATAAATGGATATTGCATAAATGCTGAAGTTAGTTCTTTACTTGGGGCGTGGATGATGTGTTCATGTCATTGACATCTATCGCACTTGGTTGCGCATTGCCCACAATCCTTTGCCTTTGTCGGCCAATAATACCTGAGAGTTCAGATTTTATGCACGAGTGATATTCCACTGTTGTGATTTCCACCGGCTCCATCATGTGTCTTCTTAATGATTTCGTTGATCTCGTCACTGTGGATGCAAGTGAGGAGGATTTCGTTTGTACTTTGCCGATACAACTTTCCATCGAATTGGGCATAGAAAAAGCACTTGGCCTTGAGTCGGTGAGCTGCCCATCTGTCCTCTGGTGTTTCTCTATCCATAATGTATGCAAAGATCTTCTCTCGCCAATCGATCTTCTGTTCGGTGGACTATTCAATATCTAGCATCTCAGCGTGAAAGTCATCTGGAGTATCAGTAATTGCCGAGACGAGTTCAACATCTCCTTTCGGTTAGCTTATACTTGGTCGGTTTATACTTTCAACTGGTATTATTCACATTTGAACGGGATCTGTCATGGACGCGAGAGCTGATAAGGCGTCAGCTGAAGTATTCTCAAACCAAGAAATTTGTTTACTTTGAATTTCAGATCCTTTGTCAACTCTTTGATAACTTTGAGGTAAGCCTGCATCTGATCATTCTTTGTATCATAGCCTCCGTTCACTTTGTTGACTACCAGTTGGGAATCACAATAAGATTCGACTTTGGTTGCTTCGATCTTTTTGGTCAGTCTGATCCTTGCGATCAATGCTTCGGATTCCACCTCTTTGTTGGACGCTGGAAACGCAAGTTAGAATGATTGCTTCAAGATTTCTCCTGTCAGGCTTTCAAGTTGGATTCCGACTCCTGAGCCGTGTTGTGATGATGATTCGTCAACGTAAATCTTCCAAGTCTGAAGAACTTTTTCTGACTCTAAAGATTCCAAGTTGGGGGCTAGTTCAATTAGAAAATCAGCCAGTACTTGAGACTCTGCGCTTGTTCTTCCCTTAAACTCGATATCGTATTCACTTAACTCGATAGCCTACTTAGTCAATCTTCTGGATTGGTTTGGACTATGTAGTATTGTTCGTAGCGGGTGGTTTGTTAACACAATGATGGTGTGAGACTGGAAGTAAGGTTGTAACTTCCTTGCCGTGGTAACTACTGCTAGCACGAGTTTCTCCGTAGTCGGGTATCTGGACTCGGCACTGTCCAAAGACCTACTTGTGTAGAACATTGGGTTTTGGGTTCCTCTATCATCTCGAACTAGCACGCTACTCACTGTTGATGTTGATACTGCAATGTATAAGAACAGTGGTTCTCTGTCTTCAGGTTTCACAAGAACTGACGGAGTCGGAAGATACTCCTTTAACTCGGAAAAGGCATTCGCGCACTTTTCCTCCCACTTGAATTCTTTATTTTCTCGTAACAAGTTGTAGCATAGAAGGGACTTATCCGTTGAGTGCAAAACGAATCAGTTTAGGGTGGTTATTCAGCCAGCTGGCCTTTGAACTTCTCGTTTGTTCTTCGGAGAATGTAGCTCTTGGATCGCCTTAATCTGTTTTGGATTTGCTTTGATTCCCCTTTGAGTGACTATATAACCGAGAAATTTTCCCGAGGTTACTCCAAATGTGCACTTTGCCGGATTGAGCTTTATCTGATACTCGTATAAAATTTGAAAACAACGTGCTAGGTAGTCGGCAAACATCCTATTAATCAATCACCAGTAAGTTGCTCCGGCATTCTACAAACTGAATGGCATCACTTTATAGCAATAAGTTCCTTGCTCTGTGATAAACGAAGTTTTCTCCATGTCATCGGGATACATCCAAATTTTATTATATCCAAATATGGCGTCTATAAATGAAAGGAGTTCGTTTCCAGCAGTTGCTTCGACAATTCTGTCGATATTTGGCAGTGGGAAACTATCCTTTGGACAAGCTTTGTTGAGGTCGGTGAAGTCCACACATACTCGCCACTTCGTATTCTTCGTGGGAACGACTACCGGATTAGCTAGCCATTATGGATATTTAAATTTGACAATTGACCCAGCTTCGGTTAGCTTTTTGATCTCATCAATTATGGTATTTGTCCTTTCTGGCCCTAGCTTTCTTTGTTTCTACTTGATGGGCTTGTAAGTCGGATCAACATTCAATCTGTGGCTCGTAATCTTCTGATTGATTCCAGGCATATCTTTGACTGTCCATGCGAGTGTCGTTACGTTCTGTTCAAGAAGTTGGATCAACTTATCGCGAATTGGCTTACTCAAGTTGACCCCAAATGCTGATGCATTTAGACGAGTCTGTTAAGTCCATATTGACGAGTTCGACGCTAGACTGGTCTGGTTTTTCTAAAACGGGAGGTTTCAACAATGCTTTGCTTCTCATGGTAGCCGTGATCATGCATGACTTGTTTTGTAACTTTAACTCGGGGATACAACATGTCCAAGACATCTTTTGATCTACTCGAAGCCTGTAAACTCCTTCACTTGTCGGTATCTTCACACAGTGATGGTAGCTTAATGGGATCGCTTTCATCGTGTGAATCCAAGGAGTTCGAAGGATCATATTATAGATTGGCGGTTTATCTACCACCAAGAACTTGATCCATCTTGTAATTTCGGCAACTCGGACTACTAACTTGATAGTTCCGATTGCATTTATCATACTTCCGTCGAACGCGGTTAGTGTTCTCTCCACGAATTAAGTCGTGCGTCTGGTAAGGCCATCTTATCCAACGTCTCCTTAAAGATTAGATCTACCGAGCTGCTTGTATCGATGAGAACCCGAGATACATCGCTGTCGGTTATTCGTATTTACGACTAGCGGGTCGTTATGTGGGAAGCTTACTCCTTCGACATCCTTGGCATCGAATGTAACTTTTGAATCAACGTCCTAAGCTCTCTTTGACTTGATCAAGGTTGACTGCTGCTACAACCTTCCGCTCGTACCTCTTGATTGATCTTATAGTGTCGTCACAAAATTGTAATCCTCCCATGATTACATTGACTTTCACTCTGGGGATCCTGATTCTTTGGTTTCCTTGTCTTTTTTTTGCCATTTTGGTTTTTCTTTGGCACTACTGTCTTGGTTTGCCACTTTGTAAGCTACTTCTTGCAACTCGGCTTCTTTTCGTTTCTGCGCCTTGAACTTTTGAGTCTCTTCTTCTGAGAAATTCAATTCTCCTTTGTTGAACTTCTTGGCAAGTAGTTCTTGCAGCTATTTGCACTTCGAAGTGGAATGACAAGTTCTATTGTGAAAGGCACAATATTCACTTCGGTTGTAGATGTTGTTGAATGGCTTTTTACAAGCTGGGCTGTCAGTTTCGCCGACTTGAAAAGCTGTCGCCAAAACCGCTTTTCCTTGGTAATTATGTTGTTTAGGCTTGTGATATTCCTTTTTCGACTCCTTAACTCATGAGTCTCGATGAATTTTTTGAGTTCTGGCGAGGATTTGCTTCTCCACCACGTAGTGTGCATGCCTTGCTGCTTTACAAAGGGCATCCGAGATCGTATAGGGCCGGTTTATGAAAAGATCTCTTCTTAAGGCCTCATCTGACCATTCTGGTTCTTAGAGCCTTGATAGCCATATCGTCACTAACTTTTGCTTTAGTCAGAATTTTCTTAAATCGTCCAAGATACGACTTTAGTTATTCATTAAACCCTTGTTTCAAGGATTGTAACTCCGCTGTAGAGGTGTCTTGGTTAATGAATAGGGTCTATTGCTTCATGAACAACTCGACAAGTTGATTAAAGCTCTCGATCGACCCGGTTGGTAACTTGGTGAACCACATTAGAGCATCGCCAGTTAGGTTCGCAGTGAAGAGTTGGCAATAAGCCGCGTCCTCTTGGTCGGGATTGTAAGCTGTTCCATTCATCATGACATTGAAAGTACTCATGAATTCGATCAGATTAGTGGTCCCGTCGTACGTAAGACACCTTATTCTTGGTCCCCGGTTTACTGAGACCTTTATTAGTCTTGGCGCGAAGAGCGAGTTTCAAGCTTGAGCTAAGATTCGCCCAATCTCTGGTACCGAGCGGGTAGCTTGATGGAATTGAGATCTCATATCCTCTATCATTCTGTATACGACTGCTGCGTCCATTGTAGTCAGTGCTTTTTGCCCTGCACGTTTAGAGTTGTAGACTACCCTGGTCCTGTCACGTTGGTTGGTTGTGGACTCGGCACTACCCCAAATAGGTTTCTCTGGATGCTAGCCAATACTTCTCCATCTTGCATGTTTTTTTGTGTAGGCGGGAAGCTACTCTCGTTTAGACGAGACTCAGTTCTGTCGAATCTTTCCGAGTTTTTTCAGTCAGAAGCCTCAAATTACGCTATCAAGTTGCGCACCAAATTTTCAATCAAAAGTGGTCCTTGAAGCGGACCGGGGAGGGCAGCAACTTCTCGAGACTCTTCTCGATTCTCCTCCTAAGTTTAACAGAGTTCAAAGATGATCTGAGAGTTGGATCAATGTATTCTTGGAGGTTAAGGTTCCTCCTTTCTGGTGAGTTGTTGGCTACTTCGTCTTCAACCATCCTTCTTTTCGCGTGCACTTTTTGTTCCTGTGTAAAGAATTCCTTCGATGTCTTCCCCACATATGGCGCCTACTGTTCCAACCGGGTCTAGCACAAAGGGCTAAATTTGAAATTCTGATAAAAGAGAGGGAAGATTGAGCAAGAATTTTTGAGAGTTTTGAAGAAAAAAAGTGTATTGCAAAGAAAAAGATGATTGACAAGTACAATTTGTTAGCTTAATGTATGTGTCAAAAAGTCGATCCTCTTTTCTGACGGATCCACTCCTCTATTTATTGACCATAAAGGCGGTTACAAAGTAGATCGAATAAAGGAAAATATACAAATTTCTAAATAAGATTGTATCTATAAGATTTTTGCTATATTTTCGGAAATTTTCCATGTCGGAATAGGAAAATTTTCATTTCTTTGTTCGCTGACATGTTGCCCAATTTCCTTCAAGCTTCAACATGCTTCCGAGAAGGAATTCTTTCGAGTTGAGACTTCGATATTCTTGCCTAGTTCAATACTTAGCATTTTTCCCATTGTTTCCCCTAGATCGAAGTAGAATCTCGAATCCACCTCCAACAGCGGATACGGATACGGATACAAATACGGATAATACAATTATTGGATACATATATCCGGATATCCGTATATATTTTTTTGTACTTTTGTATTTTTTATGTTTTTAATACCAAAAAATACTGTTTTTTTGTTTTTTTTAATTAATATTATTGTGTTTTTTTTTCCCAGTATTATTTATTTATAATTTTTGAAAGAAAAAATAATATTTTTAAAATTTTTTAGGACAAAAAAAATTACAAACAAAAAATTTTTATTCCGAATACGGATATCCTAGTTTTTTCACGGATATCTATAAATACGGATACGTATACAGATATTGAAATGACGAATATAGCGGATATAGATACGGATACGGATATCTTTAAAAACCCGGATATCCGTTACAGCCCTAATATATATTATAATATACGTATACATAATTAAAATATAAATATATATTTTTGAAATACGAATCGGAGCGCATATCCAATCTTTTGAAAAAATGTTATTTGATAGTTGCTTTGTTTTGACAGATATTAGATTTTGATATTTGTTTTGCTTCAAACTTTTATAGATATCTAGAATTTGTAGATCAAATTGAAGTAAATACCAGATTAAATCGAATGTTACAGTTATTTTGCCCTCCCTACTTAGGACTTTGATCGTAAAACTCCATTGGCTTTATAGACCAAAAATTATTCTTTGAAAATAAATTGTTGAAGATAAGTTCGGTTACTATTTGTAACATCAATTTTTAAAAGCACTGCAGAAAACTTTTACACATACATATATATATATGATAAAGAATATATATATATATATATATATATTTATTGAGTTGAATAACTATTTCCAAATTATTATCTCCTTTTCTCGGTAAATTTTATTGATGAAACCAAAAAATACATGCATATTCTCTCAAAACAAGAAGTTTATAGAAGTTAAACCCAAAAGAAACTATCATAAAAAAGGGGACATCTAAGTATCTTATATACTGTAAAATATTTTAGCAATTATTTGTCTTATTTTGTTTGGTATATGTATTTTCCAGCTGTATATGCAATAAGCTTATTTTAATTACTTCTACAATACATAGTACCTATCAAAGAAATTTAAAGAAAAACAGACTCCATGTTTTGCATATTTTTATATAAAACTTAATTGTATTTGATTTTTTTGTTGTCAACATAATATTTATTATAATAAGGAGGGCTAACCTTACAGTTACAACAAAATTGAAAACATAAACTTTTCCTCTAAATCTACGAGCGAGAAAATCAGTTTTATGATTCAGTGAGCGAGGAATTACATGGAGAGAAAAACTTCTAAACAAACTCTTAGCCTCAAGAAGTCTTCTAGGAAAAAGGAGAAAGCAGATCTGTCATCAGGGTTGGAAACCATTTTCAAGACATCTGAGCAATCTATCGCAAGATCAACCTCCAAAATATCGAGAGATGAGGCAGTGCATTACCCATAAGACCGCTTCTACTTCTGGATTCAATTGTATTTGATATTTTAAACTGATTGATTGAGTTATATTAAACAAACTCCATATTTTAAACAAGAAGTTTTCTTTCTCTATAACATTGTTCCTCTCGAGAGAGAATTTTCGCTGCAAATCTAGATCTCAGATATCATCATTATCGGTGGCCGGTGGCTCCAAAAGCATTGACATCGAGCCCCCTCCTTGTTTCTCTTGCCATTAGAGCTTTAGATTCCATTCAAATGTCGCATCTTGTAAGGCTATTTTGTGTCAAAGTGGTGTTCAGATCCAATTTAGAGAAGATGACCTCACTGGTTACCGTGTGTTCCTTACTGGCTCTCCTTGGCTGTTGTGTTTTTGTGGAGCAGTGCTTCTATTATTCTCTTCTAGAATATGTGATTCTGAGATCAAAGAGGTGCAAATTGGATCCTCCTTTCATCCTTCCTCCTTAGAGTAATCTTATCAGTGTTTAGGTGTAGTTTAATTGTGTAGTTAAGCTTTGATGATGTCTTTTAGTTGGTTTCTCCTATACTTGTAGCAATCTTGACTAGGGTATGATGGAGCTTAGTTTGTGGGATTTCTTTCCTCTGTGTCTTTGGTTATATCTGTTTCCGAACTCACGGGATCGAGTGTTGATGTATTTACTCCTCCAATTTGGAGTTTGTTCTTGTTACCTAGCTCAAGAGGTCTCTTTCGGCTTTGACAATATCAAGTAAGAGACTCATTTTCTCCAGAGGAAGCCAGTCTATGTGACTTAAGTCACTTTGGTAGGAATCCTGTTTTCGGAATATCGTCGGGAACTCTTTAGGTGATATTTAAATCTTGATCCATTGGGTTTCGTTTTATCAATATGATAGTTTCAAATCATCCCCTTTGTGTTGTAGGATTTATTGCATATGTTGTTCTCTTTGTGGTCTATTGTTAGTATCTGATATGTCTGCATTTTAGCACATTTAGAAGCATTATTTAGTGTACATTGCATCCATATTCATAGCATTCTCATCATTCTAGAGTCCCTTTTAGGTTCATATTGTATGCATGTTGCATATGGAGTTGTTTAGGTACTTTTGGAGCTATTTGGGTCACTTTGGGACATAGTGGACGTGCGGAGCATCACAGACTTGGACTTGAGCATGAAACATAACTTTAGAGCAAAAATTAGGCCAGATTTAGTGCAACTCACCCACCTCACTCGCCGTCCTGCTGAGTGAACCTGCGAGTGAACCTGTTTCAAGACACCCAGATGTATGACTCGCCCGCCTGACTCAATGTAACCATCGAGTGGACCAATTTCCAGGATGCATAAATAATGACTCACCTGCATGACTCCCCGTAACCAGCGAGTGACCACTCAGAAGATGGAGTTTCACCTACTCGCCTGTCCAACTCGCCGTCAGAGCGAGTAGGCTTTCCAGAATTTTATTTTGTTGACCTTTTCTCCGCTTTGACCCTTATAGGGTTGAGCTTTTTGGACTATAAATAGCCTTTTTTTCCTCTAATAACAGTATCCACGTTTTATTTTCCAGATTTGAGGATTGAAGTTGTAGTTCTCTCTCTTTTGTTCATGGTTTAATGATTAGATCCTGAATGATTGATTGAGTTTCAGATTTAGCTTGTTTAATAAATCTTGCTTATCTTTCTCTGCTCTTTCTAATCATGCACTTTATTTCATATTCTGGGTTTAAGTTGATTTTCATGAACATTGAGTAGATAGCTTAAAGGAATTGAAGAGATGGGCTAGATCTTAGTAGATCTAGTGATCTGATGGCTTATCCAAGGTTATTCATGTTAGATATCTCCTATCTAGGTGTACTTAATGCCTATTTCATTCTGGCCATGTGAAATCTAATTTTATGCATTCATGCACACAAGGTGTTTGTAGAAATGCTAGATATACCTTATACTTGGGATCTGCTCCTTTTGCCTAAGAGATTAGTTACTTAGGGTGCTGGTTAGGCTAGATAGATAGTTCTTAATGCTTCTCTTGTTGTAATCACCATGAGAATGGCTTTGGTTGCAGCTAAGGAAAGGTTAGACTTCATGAGAATGAATCTGATTACTGTTGTTATCTATGGCTTAGAGACCATCCATTAGGTTGTTGGATAAGAAATTAGTCACTAATTTTGCTGAGATTGTTGACCCTAGCTCCTCAAGACCCCTTCTCATTCCGTTTATTGCTTAGTTCAGTCCATCTTATTTTGATCTTAGTTATTGCTCTGTTTTCTACTCATCACTTTCTTTTTATGATCATTGCTCTGTTTTGCTTACTTGAGTTTTCTCTCTGAAACTAGATTGCACTTGAATTAGATAGCCTGAGAATACCCTTAGTGCTAGCAACACGCTTATTGGTTCGATATCTCAAGTACTATGAGGATTTGATAACACATAGCGGTGCAAACATCCTATTATCAGTGTCCAATCATTGTATCTTCCAATCCTAATACAGTTCAGATTCATATGAAAAAATATATATATTAAAGGTATTAAATAAATTTTGTTTGAAAGATAAAATATTTTTGGTCAAGTGGTTGAATAGTTTTTGCCACCAATCTTGATTTGAAAAATGATATTTGTCCTATGTAATATTATTAGATATTTAAAGAAGTTTGATTATGAACAAAATTTTTGTCAATTCAATTGAAAAAAATATTATTTGACAAAAATAATAAATATTTTAACAATGATAGCAGATAAAGTGTATGGAAACTAATTACGGATAAATACAAATTCATGCGTAAGTGTTTTACTTTTAATAAATAGCATAACTAAACTTTAATTTCAGCCTCCCAATATAGAATACTCCCTCTCTTTTTTTATAGATGATGTTTTAGGTTTTTCACACATATTAAGAAACTATTAATTGTTTTACTTTTTCTAAACAAAATATGGTTTATCACAAATTCCAAAATAGTTTAACCAATCACAAATTAATCTGCAGAATTTAAAGAGTCAAAAATATCAAAAATATAATAACTTTGGCATAGAAATCTTAAAACATCAACTAAAAAGAAACAAATTTTTTTTCTAAAACATCAATTACTAAAGAACAGAGGAAGTATATGATAATGCAATAATGATACTTGGTCATTCAGAGAATTGATGTAAGGTTGATGCAACTACTTCCACATGTTGCTCTGTAAAGTGTCAATTTCTCGAATTTTTTTTTAAAATATAATATTTATAAAAAGTGCATGAGAATATTCAGGCAATTAAATACTATCATACCTACGTGGACCTAGAAATTATTTTTACCAGGGTTATAATATTTTTTTTGTCAATAACTAACCATTAGAACTATAACGGTATGATCTATAACCTACGTTCTCTAATTGGAGCTGAGTGAAATTCTAATTCACCATCTGGTGTCTAAACAAATCAAGAGAAGCCAACTAGACCACATATTTCTTGGCACCGAGATCATAATATAAATTAAATAAAAAAATATCATTTTGAAAAAGAATGAAAAAGAATTTGATTGTTTTGTGGAAGGAAAAATTTAGAGAACAAGGAGATTGAAGATATAATATACTAAAAATTAGGTTAATTAGACTTGATATATTACGTAAATAAGGTAAAATAAATAAGACAATATTTTAGTTTCCTAATAATTAAAAGAAAATTCCAAAAAAAGAGGTTGCTAACTTGCATTATTTGAATAATGGGCCGTTTACGGGATTGTAATTTATTTAATAAAATAAAGTTACTAGATTTTAACTAATTGAGTATATGGATTTATGTAATTGTGTGTTAATAAAAGAGTTGAATTTAATTGACTGGGTGTCAATAAGAGAAAAAAAACTTAATTCACTTATGACAAACACATCAACTCTGTATAAACTAATAAAAGTAAAGAATTCTATATTTTATCGGTGTCATCTGAATCCCTTGTTGATTGAATGGGTCCGCCGCTGCGTATATGACCAACTTAGCTTTCACATGCCACAAGATATGCACACAAAAACATTCCTATTCTGTTATGATTAGGGAGAGTTTCAAAAATGCACTTTTCAATATACTTATTTTTAAAAGATATTTTTTTTGTTAATATTGGGTCACATCTGACCGATTCATTAGTCAAGTTCCTGCATAATGCAGACGGTATGATTCGATATTTTTAGTAGACTTACCAACTGCTATTAGACTAAAGACTATTGCGGATACCTTTTTCTTTAAAAGTTGGAAAAGAAAAATTGGTAATAAAAAATATTTTCTGAAAATAGACATGTTGAAAAAAGCATTATTCAAAATTACTATTATTTGATTATGTTGTATAATAATTATTATAACACAACAATTATGACTTCCTTGGTATTTGATGGATTAACGTATAAAATCTATAGTTCTGAAATTACAACAGCATAACTATAAGGGAATACTGGAATAAGTACAGTGCCTAATCCAATTCATCATGACACATCAAACTAAGATAACATCCTTGTAAAGACGAAGCTCAAAAACACTAGACAAACTGAATAAAAATGAATATCGTTCACAAAATTTGGGAATATTTCTAGTTTTGTTGCTACAAAACCTCTTAGGTCTAAATCTTTCTCAGGGAAAACAACCTAATTAAATGTCTCTTTTTGAATTTAAGATACTCATAACAATAGTGGAGTTCTCTAAAGACCATTCTAAAGACATTTATAATAGAATTACAATATAGTCTCTTTAACTTAATACTTGATTATTAATAAGCTCCATAAATTAATAAAATTTTATGATCTTAAATTAGAATTTTGATCTAATTAGTATATAATAAATTAATAATTTCTATAAACTAATAAAAAATTATAGTTATAGTGTAGTTCCAATATTATTAATTTATAAAGGTTTTACTATATATGTAATACATTTGGTAAATAAAAACTCCACAAAAACAAGCTTAAAAGCATGGGCAATTCAGTGCGACTGCCCAGACCCATGCCCACAAAAAACATTTTGGTTCAACTTTTTTCATAATTTTTATTTTATTTTGTCAAATGTTTTTAGTTTATAGGGGTATAAGGGGCTTGCCGAGCAAAAAAAAAGGTTAGAGCGGGCCCATAAATTTGTTTTTCTGTTTAAAAGGTTAAAAATTAATTTATAAATATTTGGGTTGGTCTTCAAACCGTTGGTCTTCACATCCACCCTAGAGTTCATAGATGGCCAGGAGACCCATCTGATG
>OVAX01003029.1:0-23416 GCA_900406405.1 Lepidium africanum
CCTCCGACTTCACCTCTAAGGCCGAGTTGGTGACTTGACTTCACTTTCGAGGCCGAGTTGACGACTTGACTTCACTTTCGAGGCCGAATTGACGACTTGACTTCACCTCCGAACCCGAGTTGAACCCGACTTCACCTCCGACTTCACCTCTAAGGCCGAGTTGATTGCACGACTTCACCAATATAACCAAGTTGATTTTCTGACTTCATCAAAATGGCCGAGATGACTCCGTGACTTCATCAAAATGGCCGAGTTGACTTCGTGACTTCATCAAAATGGCCGAGTTGATGATAAACTCCTGATAAAACACCAAAATGTACAATGTATGCAATGCAAATGCAAACAATGCAAATGAACCAAAAGGAGCTCTAAAATGATGATTATGCTATGAATATAGATGCAAAATTAACTATATTAAAGCTATGAAATATGCTAATATATATACACATCAAATCTCACCGAGTCTTGAAGTCTCATTCGAATAAGGCCGAGTCTAAAAATCTTGCTCGTATTTAGCCGAGTAGAAAACCTCGCACAATCTAAGCTGAGTCATTGATATGTCTATATTTTACCCCATTTTTGGTGCATAATTCATCTACATTTCCATGCATTCTCTGCATTTTAGAGTCCCTTTAGGTTCATATTGCATTTGGAGTATCACAGGTGCCTATGAGCTAAATTGGGAGCAATTGAAGTGATTTTGGGACAAGAAACAGCAACATTGCACTAAGATGAAGTACTTGGGTAGAAGACCTTGTGAACTAAAGATAATAAACGCCTCTCCACCCCAACTCGCCATGCACTGGACGAGTGGCCAAATTCCTGAAGACCAAACCTCAACTCGCCACCCCAACTCGCCATGCACTGGACGAGTGGCCAAACTCCTAAAGACCAAAGCTCAACTCGCCACCCCAACTCGCCACGCCAGAGGCGAATTGAGGCCACCGACCTTGATTTTTATTGATTTTTTCTCCGTGTTGACTCTGTTAGTGTTTTGTGTACTGGGCTATAAATACTCTTTTTAGCCCACAAAAACAATCATCCATGTTTTTGCCTCTTTTGTTGTTGATCAAAACCACAAAAATCTCTCTAATTTTGTAATCAGATCTATGGTTTAATTTTAAGTATTTAGCTTTGATTTTATATCATTTTTCTCATCTCATTCTCCTTTTTAAGATTATGCACTTTATTTTATTTTTTGGGTTTATTCATTTTCTTATGAAGTTTAAGTAGATCCACTAGGGTGTTGAGGAAATGAGGTAGATCTATGTGGAACTACGAAAATCCAGGTTGCTTAAGCTTATTATTGATAGGATCTCATCAGATTTAGTGATCTTCATGCCTATTTCTTAGTAGCTATTTGAAATTTGATTTGTTGCATTCATCCACCCACCAAGTGTTTGATGAAATGCTTGACTGAACTAAATTATGAGATTTTCTTGTCTAGCCAAGAGATTGACTGTCTAGGCTGATTATTGGCTATTGTGGATTGTTTCTTCATGCTTGCTTGATTAGATTTCGCTAATGATGGTTAGGTCTGGGTTTAATTAAGCAAAGTTCTGTGTTCATGAGAATGACATTAATTGTGTAGAATCCACTACTTGAGATTGAATCCTGATGGTTTGTTAAGCAATCTAGAGTCCCCTAGCTAAGCATAGATCCTTGACCTCACTCCTCAATGCCCAGATATTTGAGTTGCTTGTTACTTTGTTGTTGTTGT
This sequence comes from Lepidium africanum, assembly GCA_900406405.1. Lineage (NCBI taxonomy): Eukaryota > Viridiplantae > Streptophyta > Magnoliopsida > Brassicales > Brassicaceae > Lepidium > Lepidium africanum. The sequence continues at coordinate 1,721 of OVAX01003029.1, forward strand.
TCTTATTTATTGCTCTTGTTTCTTGCTCTGTTTTTTAGTTCATTTCTCTGTTTCTTTATGCTTTGTTTTCAATTGCTCTATTTTATGTCATTTACATTTTGATTGTGACAGAATCAATTGTTATAGATTTAGCTTGGATTAGTTTGTTGATTGCATTCCTGATTGTTTGCTACAAATCTGGTTAGATTGACACATGTTGTACTGCAATAGATTTGATAGCTAGCTTAGGGTGAAAATACCTTGTTATCAGTCATTAAAATCTTACCGAGTCCCAAAATCTCGCTCGTATTATAAAACCTAGCACAATATAAGCTGATTCAATATGATCCTGCCAAACCCAAAGATCTCATTTATAATCAACAGAGTCTTCAAACCTCGTCAAAACCCAAAAATGATACTAAAAGCGGCAAAGCATCATACATTCATTAAAAATAATTAAACGAAATCTTTACAAACACCCCCATTAAAGGGGAACATGTTCTTTTAAACCAAAAAAAAAAAAAAAAAAAAAAGGAAGGAAAGACGATATAGTCAGATCACTTGGAAGCAAAGCCATGACAACCTCCTCGTCGATGACCACCTTGGTTTTAGCAAGATGAGTAGATTCATACGAGATCAAGTCTTGCCCAACTGGTACCTTTTTCTTCAGCAAGGATTTTAGCAAATAATCATATCTGCGCATTTGAGCATAAGCCAAATGAGCATTCAAATTCGAGTCAAGATAGTTGAATCTGGCTGAAATCCTCTTTAGGTGATCGGACAAGCAACCTAAAAAGGAAACTCGGTTAATACCCCAATACACGCAAATTGGAAAGTACTATATTTAACAAACCTAGACTCAACTTTGAAAGCGCCCGCCCAAGCCATCTTGAAGGGACGAGATAGCAGTATTAGCTTTTTATACCGCTTGGAAAGCAGCATTCTGGTCCTCAGTGGCAGACTGAGCAGCATCCTTAAGAGTCCCTCTCATACTTGAGAGATTTTGAGTGCTCCGCTTCTAACTCAGATATCACCCGAGTCAAATCAGTTTGAACCCTTTCTAGAGAGGATTTAGCTTCAATCGCTTCCCGATGAGACTTATCGGCAGGGTTAGTCAACTCGTTAAGCTTGTGGGAATTCTCAACCTCAGCAATCATAGACTTCTCCTTTCCAAGAAGAACCCAATTCACCTATGCATTGAGCTGGACAATGGACAAATAAGTTATAATCTCGCTTAATTGGACAATAAAGTTCGAGTTCTAAAACTAACCGAGTACATTGACATAGAGTCTCAATGTACTCCTTCTGGTTGAGCATCTCGGAAGGAGGAGGGAGAATCTCAGGGGTATTCCTGAGATAACGCATCAATTCGGCTCCTTCCATCCCGCAATCTTTAATAGGAGCCGACTAATGAAAGCCATAATTGAAGCCAAAACCTCCAGCAACTTTGTTCTCTTCTTGCTTGGAGAGGCCTCTACAAGAGGGAAAGGCTCTTTGCACATATTCGTTGCTTTCCTTACAACTTCGAGACCATTAGTACGACTGGTATCACCAAACAACGTATAATTACCTCGTCGGTTAAAACGTTTAGCAAAGGAAAACTCGGAAGTTTTACCTGGTTGGGCGGAATCAACTTTTGTTTTCCTCTTCCCAGACTTCTTCCTTGAAGCCGAGACTCCAACTATAGATGCAAGAACTTCGTCCAAAATCTCCTGAGCTTTGATCAAAGTTTTTGTCTTATTCTTCTTGGAAGATGGGGAATCCTTGGAACCCTCGCTGACTTTCTCAAGCAGGTCAGCCTTGGCCTTTGAGGTTGAAACATTTGTTTTAGAACCCTCCAAGCCGGTTCTAGGAGCTTCAGAAATTTTAGATGGCTACACCTCTACAGCGAGTCCTTTTGAAGGATAGAATCTTGAGTCGGATGCTCACCAACTTCAATAGAAAGAGGCACAACATCCTCGAGAAGAGCATTTAGACCGTCAAAGACACTAGGTATAGTAAAGTTGTCAACCCCCATGCCGACTTGAAGAGCTCTTAAAAGAAGTAAGGCAACATTTATGATGTAAAACAAAACGAAAGATATTTTTCTCCAAAATGATTTACCTTTTGAAAGACGATAAGCAATTCTTTCAAGAAAACCGACTGGTAAAGACTTCCAACTGAGCCGAGGAACGCCGAGGAGCTTATCCACCAAATTTTTGTAATCTTTAAGGGGAGAACGAGATGATGGGTGCTTTGCTGCAAAATCAAAGAAACAAGCATAAGCATCCAAATAGAGGAACAAGGGTTTTAAACCATCGAAACACCTAGAAGTCAACCCGGTTTTTTTGCCCAAGGAATCAAAAAAATCCAAGTGCCTGCTCACACGAAAGATTTCGTCAAGACAAACGAATAAATAACGGTTCTTCCAGCTCGAAACCTTGGAAGTCAAATCTTCTAATAACTGAAGGCCGCATTTGGCCCTAGCAAAGAATGTTCCTCTCGAAACCTTGACCTCACAAAAATCTATTAAATCTTCGAAAAGTCGAGTTGTAATCTCGACTCCAGCTTCGCTGCCTGGAATCAGAGCTCCAAGAATATTGGCAATGCCAGCTATCCCAAGCTGAGTCATTGCGATCCTTTGAGCATAACAATACTCGGGAATAAGATTTGGGATCGGAAGCCACATTTTAGCTTCCATAAACCACCAATCGTATATGGCAATATAACCATCTGGGGGAGTCCAGGGTCAAGAATCGGGATCAGGAAGTTCGATCTTAACCACTCCTCAGAGTGATAATTGACGAGTCAACGCCGAGTTTATCGTACCACTTATCCAATTCTTCAAGACGACTGGCGGGAATTGGAGTAATAGAGATAATACAAAGAGAAACACTAGGTTGATTAACTCCCCCAGGAACAATAAAACCATCTTCAGAACCATCTAAAAGGTTCAACTCAACATCATCTTCCATTCTACTACTACTAGAAGATGAGGAAGAACTAGATTCGGAATATTCAAACTCAGATTCAGAAATAGACTTAGACTTGCCTTCTTTCATCTCAATAATCTAAATTATAAGCGAAGATAAAATATCAACTCGGGGCACAAGGAGAGAGAGAAAGAAGAGAAAGAAGTTACCTCATTAAACTCGGACAAAGGTAAAAAGTAAGGAAGTTGAAGAGTAGTATTTATAGGAATTTATCGGAAGACGAATTGCCGTGAAATGATGACTTACGAAAAACCTAGGGTACCATTACATCAACCCAATCGCAGACTGACACGTGGACAGAAGATTCCAGAACCAGGTTAATTCCCGATTCGGAAGAATTGTTGGAGGTGGATCCGAGATCTTACTTCGGTCCATGGAAAACAATGAACAGAAATCACTAAATCTTGAACTTGTCAAGACTCTTGAAGTTTCGTCTCAGACATTTTCTGTGAACTCGGAAGAATCCCTTCTCAGAAATATGATAAAGAAGAAGAAAGTCGGACGACACATCATCGTCAAAGAAATGAAAATTTTCCTATTCAGATATGAAAAATTTCCGGAAATTTAGCTAAGATTTTCTAAAGAGCCTCGAATCCCAACAAAATGTAATCTTTCCAAATTCGAATAAGTTGTAAACCGTCTCTATATTCTATTAATAAAGAAGCATATCCTTTAAAAAGGGGATCAACTTTTTGTCATCAAGCACTAAGCAATAACACTACTTAGCATTCTTTGTCAGGCAATTACTTTCTTACTCGAATTAATCAGAATCCTTACCCATCTTCCCACTAAAAAATCTCAGAGTCGGATTTAGAACATTTGTGTTAAATCTTGCTCGTACACTTAGTTTAAATAAATATAAATAACTATGTATATGTAGAAAATTCACGAAAATCTAATCTTGTGCAACCACACAAGACATCATCTAATCTTTTATATATATAAATATGGGTGTTTAACAACGTAAAAAAAAAAAAGACACTTTAATAAATAAATAAAATATGTGACAATTACAATTGTGGGTACTAAGTTTCCCGTATTTCTGTAAAAATGTTATTCGGTAATCAAACACCAAAGATATTCTCATAGTTAGATTTGAGGGAGGGTATAATAGTGGATCAAAGAAATGCATGCCTTATTAATCATGACATACATTTGTAGTCGTATAAGGTGTAAGTGAAGCCATGGAAAGTCATGCAATTGGGAATTTTGAGATGAATTTGTAAAGAAAATCAATATTGGTGCAACAAAAACGAAGTGAATGGAAAGATTATGGCATCAAAACATGGAGACATTTGGCTTTTATTTTTACTTCACACGAAAACAGAACAAAAATTGTCAGTAAGAAAATGTTATATCAAGTATAACTTGATAAGTTAGGTTTAACTAGGTATATGTAAATTTGGTATAGCTGTTATATCCGTTTCATTGATTATCTCCCCTTCGTTAACTCATTCTTACAAGAAATCTCAGGATCAATAGAATACAATATATTAGTCCTCAGGCAAACTACTCAAAACCGAAAAACCAACCTAAAACTGACTTGAAATAATAGGTACCGAATAGTTACCGGAACCAAGAAAAATATTTATTGGACCTTCTTCATTTATACATGTGGGTATCGGTAATACCCAGTGTCGAACTGATACTCGAATGGGTACCCGATTAACCCGAAAACATGTAAACATATAGAAGAATTTAGGGTAATTTTTCAAAAATATTTACGGTATTTAGGTATTTTTCCGGTAAATAATTGTATTTTTGGGTTCGAAATATTTAAATATATAGTGAAATTGTAAAAAACTGTCTAATATTTATATCTGACCCGAATAAAAACCGGTATCAAAATTGAACCGAATTGTATTTGGTTCTTAAATGGGTACAAAAATATGAACCCGAACCGACTCAGAACCAAGCAGAACCGACCCGAAGCCAAATCAAAATATATGCAATTTCTAAATAGATATAAAAGTTTCATACCCGAAAAACCTGAATCCGAATGAATATTAGCCGGAATCGGTCTAGGCCTACGATACACTACGTATTGCCATATTGATTCATGTCTCTACCCGTGACTCAACAAAGATATTTATATTTTATGGAATCTATAACTTATACAATAGTGTTTTACATGTACGATGAGTTCAAAATAGTTTGGACTTATAAATAAAGTTGATTTGTTTAGTTTCGTTTAATATATTTTGAAAAGTTTTGGAACTTTCTGCTTGCTAATATATTCTGCTAAATGATCTAAATAAACTACTACATATATATATATATATATATATATATATATATATATATATATATATATATATATATATATATATATATATATATATATATATATATATATATATATATATATATATATATATATATATATATATATATATATATATATATATATATATATATATATATATATATANAAGACCTTGTGTAAAAGTATAACAATAATTTGATCAATTAAAGGGTGATAAGAGGATGAAAGGAGTAATTAATTATTGAGATAGTGTTTTTTTTTTTTTAAATGAGATAGTGTTTGTTTATGTTTCATTCTTATTGTATTGTCTGGTAGCATGAGAGCGAGCCATCATCTGGACATGTTCTCTTTTTTGCAAGGGTTTGTTATTATCACATTCAACTCTCCCAAATTAGCTTTAATGGGCCTATATTGGGTTATTGAAGTCCATATTATATTGGGCTATTGAAGCTCATATTGTAAAACTGAAAGAGTTTTTTTTTTTCCCACTTCTTTTGCATATATTGAAAAGAAGTTATACATGTTTTGAAGATTTACAAAGCTCATTACAGGCCCCAAAAGACACCTGAACAATTAGAAGAATAACTTACACTACCTTTGTTAGTTACAGAGCCCAAAAGCATATATTGTAGTTACTAGTTTATGAATCTGCCGAAAATGTTGGATACTCATTAATTAAGCTTATAATAAATAATACTCAAACGAAAAACACGTTAATGATCAAAATACAAAGATCTATATGTAAAATTACCAAATTAGATAATTAATCAATGACATTTGAGAAGCGAAACATATATATTGCTGCCTGTACCTGAAAAGAAAATTATAAAAAAGAAATTAAGAAATGAGAGCTGAGAATTGCATTGAGTAATCGCTGTTTAACTACTTTCGCATCATACATCGCTCTTACGGTTGAATCTGTCTACAGATCCAAAAGCATTTTCCCGGCAATTCTGAGATCTCTTTTTTCCACCGGCGACGAACTCTAATCGGAAAAGATGAAGCAGCTTCATAAGCAAATGAGCTCGAAGCGCGATGAGGAAACGATTCCCATGAGTCAATCCAGTCCTTACTCTCCCAAGACCTTAAAGCATCCCAGATCTCTTCCTAGATCGCTTCATTACCTCTTCCGTGAACAGCGACTCCTTTTCATTCTCGTTGGGATCTTGATCGGCTCAACGTTCTTCATCCTTCAGCCTTCTCTTTCTCGTTTAGGCGCTGCTGAGTCCAACTCCCTCATCACCAGATCTGTTTCCTACGCCGTCAGTGATTCTTCGCCTTCCAGGATGACTTTTTATTCCGGCGGTGCCGCAGGTAAAACCAGCCGGGTCCCCGTCGGTATCGGACGTCGGAGGTTGAGAATCCTCGTCACCGGTGGAGCTGGATTTGTTGGTAGCCATCTCGTCGATAAGCTTATTGGTAGGGGAGATGAAGTGATCGTAATTGATAACTTCTTCACCGGTAGGAAGGAGAATTTGGTTCATCTATTCTCGAATCCTAGGTTTGAGCTTATTCGACACGATGTGGTTGAACCAATCCTCCTCGAGGTCGATCAGATCTACCACTTAGCTTGTCCAGCATCGCCTGTTCATTACAAGTATAACCCAGTGAAGACTATCATATCCTTTGGCTACTTTTATATGCTATTGCGGATCCTAATTTATTCTGATTCCATGTCTGACTGTTTCTGTCTACGTAGGAGTTAATTTTCTGGGGAACTGTTTAGATTTTCTTACAATTATTGTGATATTTCATGATGAAATGCTTTCCACTGGGAATGTGCTTTATGAGGATTTTGGCTGATCCTTGACGATTAATCTACAAGACAAATGTAATGGGCACTCTCAATATGTTGGGTCTTGCAAAGAGAGTTGGGGCAAGGTTTCTGCTCACCAGCACAAGTGAAGTCTATGGAGATCCCCTTGAGCATCCACAGAAGGAGACGTATTGGGGGAATGTGAACCCGATCGGTGAGTTGGAAAATTCTGTATTTGCTTCAGAATTGTGAGATTTGTATAGGAGAGGTTGATCACTAATTGCTGATACTTTCTAAAGGTGAGAGGAGTTGCTATGATGAAGGAAAGCGTACTGCAGAGACCCTAGCCATGGATTATCACCGAGGAGCAGGTGTGGAGGTAAATAGTATGATTATATACCCATGGATTGTATATTGCAAGCTCATAGCTCACTTGATGGCGAAAATATACAGTTTGCAACTCATACACTCATGAAATTTTGTATCCATGAGTTTCCAACTTGTAGTCCCTGCAGTTTATCATGTTGTTTAAATTTGATGATGTTAGATTCTTCTTTTTTTTTTTTTTTAAATGTTGGAATGTTTAGAACTGATGACTGTTTGTTACAATTCGCCAGATATAGGTCTGATCTCTAACTGCAAAATTTATTTTCAGGTTAGAATTGCTCGAATTTTTAACACGTATGGACCCAGAATGTGCCTTGATGATGGGCGTGTTGTTAGTAACTTTGTTGCTCAGGTTTAGCTCTTTCTTCAAAACATTAAGGCGCAAGCTCTTTTCCTACATAATCTTCTTAAAACACTCTGACCGCACTATGATTTATATCTGTGCAGAGCATCCGCAAACACCCAATGACTGTTTATGGTGATGGAAAACAAACCCGAAGCTTTCAATATGTTTCCGACTTGGTACGTAAAAACCTCTGTTTCAGTCCACTCTGCTGTATGATTGATATCTAACTAAGAACTCTCTTTGTAGGTGGAGGGACTTGTAGCGTTAATGGAAAATGATCATGTAGGACCCTTCAATCTTGGTAACCCAGGAGAATTCACAATGCTTGAGCTTGCAGAGGTTTGCTTTACTTTTGCCGTTTCTTTTCCATCCCTGCAAAAAGAGAAAAATGATAGCCAATTGGGATTATTTAGGCCTGGTCACTAGTTTCTTTTGTTTGGATTGGTTTTGTGAAGAACGGGTCCAAAATTCAAATTGTTTTCTACGGGTTTGAGTAACAGAAAGTTTGGTTGAGCTGTATAGTTGAAAGAAATCAGTTTGATTTGGTATTTAGGTCCCATCCTTAGAGAAAACAGCAACAACAATTCAGATGTTGTTACAAAGTAACTCGGTTTGTGTAGGGATCTTACAATAAGAAACGCTGAATTTTCAATGAGAACAATATGTGCAGGTGGTTAAGGAGGTGATCGACCCAAGCGCGACCATAGAGTTCAAACCGAACACAGCGGACGATCCTCACAAGAGGAAACCAGACATAAGCAAAGCAAAGGAATTGTTGAACTGGGAACCAAAAATTTCTCTTCGAGAGGGTCTTCCTCGTATGGTCAGTGACTTCCGTAACAGAATCTTGAACGAAGACGAAGGCAAAGGTCTTTAAATCACTCACACACTGAGATTCTTCATCTTCACCAGTCATATTATATATGTATAGTCTCCTAAGTCTGTTTTTTTTTTTCTTCTTTTCTCTAAGACAACACAAATTACTACTTATTAACTAATATTATTTGGTCTTAAAAACGATTTTGCTATTGGGCCGCTTACTAGTTGGCTGGCTCAATTGTAGTTGAAGATATTGATAATATTTTTTAGTGGCATTTTTACTCTACACATCATACTGTATTTGTGTTTGTATACTCTCTCGGTTCATACAAAACTTAGCTTTTCGTAATACATAAAAAAAAAGAAAAAACATTTGAAGGACAATTTTATACAAACGACAATGTGATGGACCTTTCTTGTGTTAAATACGTCTCGGTTGTTTGTTTGCGTTTGTATTTATCATATATATATATATATATATATATATTTCAGATCTTTCCAAAGAAAATTAGTATCTTAAACGGAAAATTAATATGTTTTAAAATATACAACAAAAGTTTGGAAAGTGGAGATTTCTGTGTTTTCCGGTTCGGGTTAATGTTGGATAGAGTGAATCAGTCTGTTATAAGTTGAGGTAGAAGGATACTAATTGAGGAATCATTTATACGTGTAATTAAAGCCTTTCCCTCTATCTACTACTAGATGTATACCCATGTTATAGCGTGGGATTTGATTACTTTTTTAACTGTGTTTATTTAGTTCCTAAACTCATGTTGATATTTTGAATATTATTTTAGACGTCCAAAATCTGAACTGAAATTAACCTAGATTAGATAAACCGAACCCGAAACGAATACGATAAATTACCTTAATAGATCATAAATCTGTGTATTTGAAAAACCAAACCTAAACATGAACCGAACAAAATCAAAAACAAATTTTTTTAGAGCTTTTCTATTAAATCTCTTTTAATTTTGAATTTTTATATATAAATACTCGAACCCGAACTCAAACTATACCGGACCAAACTCTCCAAACAATAAAAATATTTGGATAANCTCAAACTATACCGGACCAAACTCTCCAAACAATAAAAATATTTGGATAAGTTTTAAATCAAAATAAAGAAATACCGAATTAGATTAACCGAACCCGATAGAATACCAAAAAAGGTATCCTAAATCTATATACCCGGAAAATTGAATCCAAACCAGAACCGGAACCGAATCAATAAACGAATTTGTAACCGATTTTTTTTATAGCTTTTTAAATATTTTTTCATTAAATTTTTATTAATTTCAATTTTTTAAATAAATATTTATAACAAAACCTATTTCAAACCTATTTTTAAGGGTTATTATAAAATATAGGTTAATTTTGTCACCGGCTTTAATATATCCAAAAGAATAATGTAATTTAGTACATTAATATCCAACAGTGACATCTCAACTTCTTTTACGTTTTATGTGGACAATACACGACTCTCTCTACTCAACTCTCTGTTACTCTGACCTTGCACATTCATGTGACTCACTGACTCATCCTTTTTTATCAATTTACACATTCCTATACACATATAACGTCTATACATATATTTGTAATTTATGGGTTCTTGGAGATACTACCAACGACTAGTTTAGTTCCGAGTTTGTTATTAAAAATCTAAGACATAATCCATCTCCGTCTGACTAAAAAATAACAAATTAGTTTTCGCAGGAAATCTAACCCAAAACTAGCAAATTAATTTATTGTCTCCGGGTTTGTTAATGAAGTACTCTAATTAAGACATAATCCATCTTGGTCTGACTAAACATTTATTTTTGGTGGAAATTGAAAGAAGTAATGACTTATTTCAAGCTGTCCCTACCACCAGGATACAAGTGCTTGTGACTTTGTGTTTGTATATTATATAAATGAGGTTATTGTGTTTTGCCATATTAACATGAAAACAAATATGTTTTATTGTGCATCGCAAGCATCGACGGCTACGGCTAACGACGAACGTAGCACCATGGCACGTGCCATCGACCGTCATAACCCTATTATCAAAGATGGTCGGAGATCTTTCACGGCACCATGTTCCTCTGGTGACGACGACATTGCTCCTTACCGTCAGATATCGAAAATTGATAAAGGAAGGAAGAGTAATTCAGGGTCGTTGATGAAGCTAATTAACAGTAGTGGCTGTGTTGTGACAACCAGAACTTCACCTGGTTCCACTAGGTATCTATTAGGATCCGACCCGGTTACTTTATCGGGTTCTACGGGTCAGGATACGGAGGAGGGTGAAGCTTCTTCTGGGACTAAAAGTGTGGAAGAGAAGAAGAAAACTAGTTGTGGTTCAGAGCAGGCAAGTAAAGATGAACATGAGTGGCATGGATGTAAATAAAGAGGATGATTTTGTGGTGTGTGTATTGCAGGTGGTTGTTCTTAGATTGTCGCTTCACTGTCATTGCAGAGGCTGTCAAGGCAAAGTTAGGAAACATCTATCCAAAATGAAAGGTCATTCCTTTTCTGTCTTTCACTTTTATTTTTATTAACAACTGCAAAAAGTTATATATATTCTTCTTGGAGTAATCTGTGATCAAAGAAAGAAAGAAAAACATCTTAGGGTTGTTTTCTCTCTAGTTTTTTTGGTATGGTAATCATGTCTTTAGTAAAGAATATCAAATTAGCTCAATTATTGGGAAAACAAGGTTTTAGAAAAGATAAAGGTTTTTGTTTTTTTGGGGTACGCATAGTATAGGAGATAATATAGTTTGTATTTATCTAATCGTAATTATAGCTAGTTACAACTAATCTTATCTCTAATGTTGTTGTACATTTTGTTTAACCTAATAATACAATTCCTTCTCAACATCTACATGGTATCAGAGTCATCTCTGCTAACAGCAAAATTTTTCTCCCGATCCAACAATGGAACATACACCTTCTTCCAAAACCCCACCCTCCTCCTCAGTAACCGAACTCCCAAACCCTTCTGATCCTCTTCACCCTCTTGCCACCATCAACATGGTTAACATAACAAAACTTTCTTCCACAAACTACCTTACCTGGAGTGTCCAAATCAAAGCTCTTCTCAAAGACTATGATCTTGTTAAATTTATTGAACCCAACACCATTCAACCTTCACCCACAATAACCACAGATGGTAAAGAATCTCCAAATCCTGATTACAGCACCTGGTGTTGCCAAGACAATCTTCTCTTTAGCTCTCTCATGGGAACCATTGATATTTCTCTTCAACCTTTCATTGCATCTTCCACCTCCACCCTTGATGCTTGCACAACTCTCTCCTCCACCTATGGCAAACCAACCCGTTGCCACATAAAACAACTTAAACAAAAATTGAAGCTCTGTGTGAAACGATCACACACCATCGACAGTTATATGCAACTCATCGAATCCAAAGCCAATGTACTTGCTTTACTTGGAAGCCCTGATGACAACGAAGACCTCACTAACATCATTCTAGATGGACTTGGTGATGACTACAAATCTGTGATGGACTCCATTCACAGCCGTGATTCTCCTATTTCCTATGTTGAGCTTCATGAGAAATTAATAAATCGAGAACTAGCAATTCCTCTCCTTCTCACGACATCTGTCTCTTTCCTTGTTACAGCAAATCTGGTTCAGAACTGTGACAGAAACGCTCAGCAAAATCAACCCTCTCAATCTCACTACAATAGTCCAACTACTATACAACATCTAAGACACGACAACGGTCGTCGTCCTTAACTCAGAAAATGCCAAGCATGTGGCATTCAAGGACATAGTGCTAAGTTCTGCCCTCAATTTCGACTCATCTCTCATCAAAACCAGTGCCTGCCTCCTCACCCTCGTGGCAACTCAAGTTGGAGACCTCGTGCTTACAATGCTAAAGTTACTGAAAAGAACACTCCATCTTGGTTACTGGACAGTGGAGCTTCACACCACATAACTTCTGACCTTGCAAATCTTGCATTGCACTCACCTTATCGTGGTTTCGAAGAAGTACTTGTAGGCAACGGTGATACTCTACCAATCAAAAACACTGGTTCAATCTCTCTGCCACATTCTACTCGAAATATCTCTCTTAAGAATGTTTTACACGTACCTCGTATTGCTAAGAATCTTATCTCAGTTAAGAAGATGTGTACTGATAACTTGGTTTTCGTGGAATTTTTCCCTGATGCTTTTTAGGTGAAGGATCTCAACTCGGGGCCGCAATTAATCTCAGGAAAGACGAATAATGGGGGACACGAATGGTCAGACTCTACTCTCTCCCAAATCTCAACTTTTACTACTTCAATAAATTGTTCTTTATCTTTCCCTTCCTATTCTTCAAACAAATATTTCAAATTTTTCTTTACTATTATCTAATAAAACCATTTTACCTTCCAATGCTTGTTCAATCTCAAAAAGTCACAAACTTTCCTTTGCCTCTTCCTCTCTGAAATCGACCAGACCACTTGAATTGCTCTTCCCCGATGTGTGAACTTTTCCAGTTCACTCTATCGATGGGTACAAATATTATACAATCTTTGTTGATCAATTTACACATTATATATGGCTCTATCCCCTCCGTAAAAATTTTGATTATCCACCTTCACAAAATTCAAAAGCCTTGTTGAAAATAAATTTTAAACTCGAATAACAACTCTTTACACTGACAATGGTGGTGAATACATTGCCATGTCACCATTCTTAGCTGGTTCTGGTATTACTCACCTTACCTCACCTCCTCACACACCTAAGCACAATGGCTTTGCCGAACGTCGCCACCATCATATTGTAGAAACTGATCTAGCTCTTCTATCTCAAGCTTCTGTCCCAAACACATTCTAGTCTTATGTTCTCCCCATGGCAGCTTACTTAATAAATCGCCTTCCCACTCCAACCTTATCTCATCTTTCTCCTTTCGAGTGTCTCACTGGTTCCTCTCCCAACTATGCTAAATTACGGGTTTTCGGGTGTCTGTGCTATCCTTGGTAACAACCTTATACCTCAAATAAACTTGAATTTTGTTCTAAACCTTGTGTCTTTCTAGGCTATTCCCAAACTCAATGTGCTTACCTCTGTCTTGATCCTTCCTCTCACAAAATTTATACTTCTCGTCATGTTAAATTCTTTGAAACCTCATTTCCTTTTGCCTCTATTACTGTGCCCAACACTTCCATCTCTTCTTCCACTTTGTGTCTCTGGCTTCCACCTCTTCTGCAGGTTTCTGGCAATTCCCCTCCATCGTCGTCAGCAGTGAAGTCGCCCCTAGGTTCAGACCCTTTGCCACCATCGTCTTCTATAATTATGAATCGTGAAGCTTCACCAGCTCAATCACTTGGGCCACTTTCTGAAAATCGGCCCACAACTGAAGATCTGTCTTCCTATGTCTCTGAAACTGGGCTGAATTCTCCACCAAGGACTACTCCAATCTCGCCTCCTACTAATGAATTTGGGCCTCAAGACACAGCTAGGCCATCTTCAAGTACAGAACTTGCTCAACCTAAGCCCACAATAAAGTCTTCCTCCTTATTTTCACAGTCGACGTCTTCTCCTCCATAGAACTTGCATTCGATGCAAACTAGAGGCAAAAAAAATTGTTAAGCCTAATCCAAAATTTTCAATGTTATCCACTACGGCACGTGAAGTTGAACCTACTACTGTTGCTCAAGCTCTTAAACATGCTCGGTGGCGAGCTTCAATGAAGTCTGAATATGATGCGCAAATGAAATTTGGAACTTGGGAACTAGTTCCACCTGATCCTTCATATAATCTTATTGGCACAAAGTGGGTCTTTCGCATTAAACATCTACCAAACGGTGATATTGACAAACTCAAATCTCATTTTGTAGCTAAAGGATTTCATCAACGTCCAGGTCTAGACTATGAAGAAACCTTCAGTCCGGTAATTAAGGTAGCTTCTGTTCGTCTCATTCTTGGTCATGCCGTTAATAACGATTGGGATCTGCGTCAATTAGACATTAACAATGCCTTTTTGCAAGGTGATCTTGATGAAGATGTCTACATTGCACAACTTGCTGGTTTTGTTGATCCCGACAAACCCAATTATGTCTGTAAACTCCACAAAGCTCTTTACGGGTTAAAACAGGCCCCGCGAGCCTGGTACATAGAGCTTAAGAATTTTTTACTATCCTCTGGCTTTGTGAAATTCATAGTCCAACACCTCCATGTTCATCTTGTTGCGTGATGGAATTGTTCTCTATGTACTCGTTTATGTCGACGATATTATTGTGACAGGGAATGTTTCTACAGTTGTTGAAAACTTCATCAAAACATTTGGTGCTCATTTTTCCTTGAAAGATATGGGAGCTCTTACATATTTTCTTGGTGTTGAGGTACATAGAACAAAGGAAGGACTTCTTCTCACACAGCAAAAGTATATCACAAACTTATTGGCCAAGGTGAATATGGTAGATGCAAATCCTATTTCTACACCAATGGCCTCTAATACAGTCCTTCAACTCACAACTAGATCTCCACTCAGTGATGGCAGCGAATATAGAAAAGTTGTGGGAAGCTTGCAGTACTTGCAGTTTACTAGACTGGACATTGCTTTTGCAGTGAATAAACTTTCACAGTTTAGGCATCAACCGAGTGATGCTCATTGGCAAGCAGCCAAACAAGTCCTGCGCCACCTCTCAGGTACACGCACTACCTCTCAGGTACACGCACTCATGGTCTCTTTCTACGACGGCATAATAGTCCTAACTTACATGCCTTTACTGATGTTGATTGGGATGGGAATCGTGATGACTATACTTCAACTGGTGCATACATTGTTTATGGTCCTCTAAAAAGCAGAAAACGGTAGCAAGGTCCTCTACTAAGGCTGAATACAGGTTTGTTGCCGATACAGCTGTAGAGCTTTGCTGGATTTCACAACTTATGACTAAACTTGGCATTAAATCCATCTCTTAGCCAGTCATTTACTGTGATAATATGGGTGCTACATACCTCTCAGCAAATCCGGTATTCCATTCTCGCATGAAAGATGTAGCTCTCAATTATCACTTTGTTCTTCAGCTAGTACAATCTAAGTTTCTACGGGTTGCTCACATTTCATCCAATGACCAACTAGCTGACTGTCTTACGAAGCCGCTGCCACGTACTCGTTTTGACGACATCAATTCCAAGATTGGGCTCTCTATCGGTCGCTCATCTTAATATACTATGTATTTATCTAATCGTAATTATAGCTAGTTAGTTACAACTAATCATATCTCTAATGTTGTATATATTACTATCGTTGTTGTACATCTTGTTTAACC
This sequence comes from Lepidium africanum, assembly GCA_900406405.1. Lineage (NCBI taxonomy): Eukaryota > Viridiplantae > Streptophyta > Magnoliopsida > Brassicales > Brassicaceae > Lepidium > Lepidium africanum. The sequence continues at coordinate 17,517 of OVAX01003029.1, forward strand.
TAATAATACAATTCATTCTCAACATCTACACATAGAATGCAAAGGAACAGAAGAATATTTGTGATTATTGAGATACCCAACAAGTTTTTGTTGTCCTGAAAATTTAGAACCTAAAACAAACAATTAGGGGGTCTAATCAAGGTAATATCTTAATGGATTTAGAAATCTTTGTAGAATAATGTGGTATTCAAACATTGATTTTTAAATGGTATTTAAAATCATGTGTGTTATTGCTCAGCATTAGGGATTTGATTATATATTTGTTTTTTTAATGGATTTGAGTGAATTTAATATACAAAAACTCAAATTCTTACTCAACACTTGTTATTTTGAGTTGAATTTGCAAAACCCACTTAATATGATTATAAAATCAAACAATTCTATATCGATTTATAAAATCTGACATATATTTATAAACCAAATCTCCAATAAACCTCTCTTTTTCGCAAATTATATTTTAATATATTTCATTATTATCTAATTAGTGACATCGAATAGGAGTATGTTTGTGTTATTTTCGAAAAAAGAAGAAGCGTGAAATGTGTCTAAACAACACTTTTTGTGAGACTATATATGAAGCAAAACCGGTTTTGTTATAAAATTAAGACCTATTTGTTTGTTTTATTCCGTGTGGGTTTAGTAAGATTCTTGTATCTGGCAATTTGGTTTAAAAAAGAAAAAAAATTAAGTTCAATACAAATTATTACTTGGTTTCAATATGAAATTTAGCTTGAAACTGTCATAGAGATGGTATAAGATTGAGAGATTGTAAAATGTAGTTACATTCTTCTGGATCCAGTTTGTTTTTAATACCATTATCAATGAGTTTAAGCTAATTATAATGTAGGTGTGACATCATTCAACATAGATTTTGCATCAAAGAAGGTAACTGTGACTGGAGACATAACTCCCTTGGAAGTATTGGGTTGTCTCTCAAAGGTCAAAAATGCCCAATTCTGGACACCTCCTCAATCATCGCTCCCAAGGGCAAATCCGGAAAACTAGAGAATCAAGTAGTACTTCTTCTGGTTTAACTTTCATTCATTATGCAAGACCATAACTTTCAGATGCTTTTCTTCCCGGACCATTCTTCTTTTATGATGGAAATTTATCATTACATACTGCATTTTCCAGGTTTTGGTTTTTTGTTTGTCCTTCAAATTATGTAATAAAGATATTATTATGTAACTTACTAGAAGATTGCACCTACTACAAGCTCTGCTATGAGTTCATCTGTCAGCATTTCCTCGATGTTTCTACCTATGGTTTCAATGTCATCTTCTAAGCTCATCCACTGAAACTCCTCCACATCATCTTTGCTTCGGTTCTCGTCTTTTCTTGTGATCAAATCGCGCAGAGTTTCCTGTATCCTGTTTGTATCCCATTTTGGGCAGACCCTTGTGGATTTAACCCAAGGGTGTGGAGCCGAAAACTGCATTAGTATCTGCATAAGCTCTCTGCTGATCTGGTCAAAAAGAAACTTTCTTTCTAATCGGGTTGAGGTATTCACGCTGCTGTACTTCATCTCAAGATCCTGAAACAAGGATGGATCTACAGGTGTTATTGCCATGAGAGTGTTGTGGTCCGAGTCTCTGAACCTGGAGTTGGCTAGGATATCAACTAAGTACAATGACTTCCAGTCTTCATCTCCAAGCTCCTCGGTGATCATTGTCTCATCAGTTATTGTGGATGATTCCTCTTGATCTGTGTCTTCGTCACTCGAAACGAGCATGCCACCTTCATTGTATGTAGCTGACTCTAGTTTGAGGAGCTGAAGTTGCATCCTGAGTCCTGGAACGTAGATTAAAAAACATCGTTAATACGTCAGAAACGTTTATAGTTACCCTGCGGATCTTTTATCTACCCGGAGGAATGAGGATGACTAGCACCAATTGTAAATTGGTGATTAACATGCACCTTACACAATTTAAAAGACGCAGAAAAATTCTAATGTATGAGAGAATCAATGGACTAGCAAGCAATGATTGACTACCTTGGAGATCCGCACTAACACTCTCAAAGCATTCAGAACTTGATGAAACATCATCATCGAAAGAAGCCTCAAGAACTGAAACTGGGCTTGGTTGATCTCCCTCCTTTGAGCTTTCATGAGACTGCTGTTCAGGAACCGAAGAATGATTCACATCCTCAGTTGTCGTCCTTGAGATATCCTAAAACATCAGTAAAAGATAAGATATCTATCATAACAAAAACCTGTATGCACCAGTTTATGGATTGAAATGTAAAGCGATGCTCTAGAGCACAGATTTATGATCTTGAAACATCATGCTCACTTACAGGGTCAATTACTGAGGTGACAGTTGACGAATTTAGAGCTTCAGAAGACATTGCTGTCTTGATATCATCAGAAGCTGAACTATCTTCAGTGTCTGAATTTGCATCTACTGAGAAACTGCTACGTGCTTTTAAAGGAGCGAGCTTCTCTGTTGAAATTCCGTCGTTCATATAAAGGACTTTGCTTAAACTTGGGCTGATGTTGATCTCTGGTGAATCGTTGTACGACGAATGAGATTTATTACCGCCAAGTCTAGATTTGCTTGACAAGAAAGACTCCCCGTGATGAGATGAATTCCCCTTCACTAATCCATCTCGATTGATTAACCCCTTAGGCAACACTATGGTGTAACCACTGGTGCTTTCCTGGTTCATTACGGTTTTGGATTTTGAAAAGCTTTTTGAGCAGGATCCTTTCCAACCATCCCTACTGCTGATTCCAACCGGTTCTGGTGATTCAGCCCACTCGATATCGTTCTCAAATCTTTTACTAATCCCATCTTCAAAACTGAGTCCATTAAAACTTGCTGGCCTTGCCTCCCTATCTGAAGTTGCAAGCATTTCAGCTAATGTGCCGCTTCTACTAATTTCTATCTCGTGCTCATATTTGTGTGTCAGCTTCCATCTCTCTGACAGTCTCCTCTTGGCTTCCCTACTTACAGATGATGCTGTTGACTTGGAAGGCAAAGATCGGTGGTAGCTTTTACGGTTAAAGGCAGTTCTTTTTCTTGAGGTTACTGGCACAAGCTCTGATTCACTTAATGAATCACTACCTGATGAGCTTTCATCCCCTGCGTATCCTCTAAATCCTGAAGTCTCAAAACTCATGGCTCTGCCATTGCCACAGCTCGCCTTTCTTTGCCTAGACATTATTTTTGACATTTCTCCAGAATCTCTTGAATTATGCCTTGAAAGGCGGACATCTTCATTACTTTTCTGCCTGCCATCATTGCTGGGGCATGGAAGCCTACGATCTGCTCTGAACTCATCGGAAGAAGAGCTTGGTGAAGCAAAAGTTCTACCAGCATAATGTGGCTCCCCGAGGTTAGGTTTCAGAACAACAATCTTGGTTGCCTGCAACTCAATTTTTTTGTCCAGCTCCTCATTTTGTAAGTCAAGTGTGTCATAAGAAGCATGCCTAGTATGAGAACGGCTAGGACAACTACCACCACCATGCTGATGAGGCGACTTATGATTCTTCCTCAACAAGTCCCTATCAACTTTCTGAGTTTTCAAACTATCTACATGCCTCTGGCTGTAAGGCGACTTTAGGGGTGGTGCTTGACTATATTGTGGCTTGTGAGGTATGCTTTGAAGGTCATGAAGATGTTTTGTGAATAATGAATCTGGGTGCTGAAGAAACTTCAGTAAGAGGTCCTTGTTAGAGTCTAGAGCCTCAAGCGCATCATTAAACTCTTTAGAATGGCGAAGTTTATCATCCGTTGATAGTCGCTTAGCCTCCATGAACTTCTGCCGTATAAATGCCATCTCTGCCTGGGTTAGATTAGCGTTCACCCTCTCCTGATGATATAAGTTTCTGCTGCTCTCTGCCTTCTTTGCATCCAAAACTTCATAAACATCTTTAAATTTTTGCTCACCCTTTGAGCGCCTTCCCAGGGAACTGCCTTGCTGATTCTCCACATACTTCTGTTGCCTATGGGATGAACTCTGAGGCGGCAATACATCGAGACCCATCAATCTCGCTATGATGCTTGGTGATCTCTTTTTAGATTCTTTCTGCGTCGACATTTCTTGTGCTAATAAACTTTTCATAGGTATTCCAGTGCTTTGATGACCAAAATCTTGCTGCAACTAAAAATACGAGTAACAAGTCACTTTCAAACAACAACTGGAACCCAACATTTCGTCTCAGGTCGCTTAAAGAGTATACATACCTTATTTTCACTCAAAGCTTCACTAAAACAAGAGCTGAATTCTGAAGAACTTGGCGACTTGAGTTTCTGACTCGGTTTATTTCCTGAAACAATGAATCCACTAATGAAAATAAGATGACTTTTTACGGTTCTCAATTACTAAAGCAACCCACTTTACAACGAAAGAAAACTTGATAAAGAAAATCAAAATTTGGGAGACAAAAAGAGCAATCTGTAGCACAAAATGTGGAGGTGAAGAACATAATAAAGCAAGGAGGTTAAGAGCACTCATTACATGTAAATTAAAATCATTAACTCTGTTGAAAAAAATGAAATTTAACAAACAAACCAAATCATGACACAACCCAACAAACAATGCCCTGAGATTTAATATTTTTTGGTCTAAATTTCTTTACTTTATCATAAAAAAGCAGGTATCTCATCTCCTCTAACCACTGCTTTTAACTGTAGTTTTCCACAAGAAAACAAATTAACATGTCTTTCGTTTGTTTTTATCTCTACATTTTAAAATTCATTTCTTTTAATTATTGAGATTACTTAAAAGAAAAATTCGCAGTAGCAGTAAACCAATTAGGACACTGATGACCTCCATTACAAGATTCTCGAACAACCCCAACAAGGCAATAAAATACAAAAAAAAATCAGTAAATGCTATGCTTGGTTTCCTCAGAAAATCTCAGAAGCTTTACTAAAATATTTATAAAAATTGACGAATAGAAAGTAAAAACGTATTTATTTACTTACTGTAAATTCACAGAACAAAACTCGAGTAATGAGGTAGAACAAACGAAACTCATCAAATCGGCGTTTTATTTCCCATCAATTTCTGGCGTTTTCTCGTAAACAAAACGGAAAAAAAAAATGAAACCTAGAGGGAGAAAGAGAGGGCAAAATGGTAACCTCTACGACTACTGGGCTCTGACGAAGCTAATCGATCTCGAGAAGTAGAGTGGCCGAATCGAAATCTGTTCATTTTTCACTCACACGAAATCGGAGGAAATTTTCTCCGGAGAAAACATTTCACGGAGCTTGAAGGGTATAAGAAACGAAGAGATGAATGTAGATCGAGTATGGTGAGATATCTTACTCCTGAGAAGATCTAAGGGAAGAGAAGGAAATATAAAGAAGAGATTTAACAATTACAGAAAGAAAGAGAGTGAGAAACCGAGAACCAGAGAAGAAGAAAGAAGAAAGAAGACGACGGAGAAAAGAGGAGGCTTTGAATTATTTGAAAGTTCAAAAATTAAAAATGAAAAAAAAAAATTAATTTTTTTTTAAAAAAGAGGAAAATGAGAATGGTGCGTGTTTGGTACTATTATACTTACTGAGTTCTGTGCATCCGTGAATTACTGCCACTTGTCCCTCTCCTTCCATTTTTTCTTTTTTTTTTTTTCTTTTCGCCGCATTTAAATAAAATTCGGTTTATACCATAATCAACAAATTGAGTATATATATAAACAAAAAGGAGAACAAAAACGAATAAATATATATCTATATATATATATATATATTGCAAGCTGAATTTAATTTATTATGAACTAAACTTTTGTTCATTTATATATAATATATATTTTCAACAATTTTATTTTATTGTATTAATACGGGAGCCAATATGAAAAAAAAAAATTACATTAGGCCTAAGATCAAGTAACTAGCCCTGAGAATATTATCCGTATCCGTCGGATATCCGTATCCGTATCCGAAAATTGA